>JALJCO010012508.1:0-210356 GCA_023101725.1 Atherinomorus stipes
AACTAAATGTTTTAAAATGAGTTTTCACCGTGTCCATCATATTCAGCCGCAACCAGCTGATCGACGGCAGTGAAAAGCGCCGCCTGACTTTAATACACAATCAAGTAAAAATCATTTTAGGAGGGTCAAAGCTCAAATGTGTTCCAAACCGTCTTTTTTATCCTTCAGCTTATAACTCTCAGACTTCGTGCTGCGGTGAAGACGAGCGTGATGCGAACTGAAAATGAGAAATCTGTATTTAGGCGGATCTCCGTCAGATTTGCAGAAGCAGAAGTTACTGCTGCTGCTTTTTGAAGCGGACTATCGGTTCTCCTTATGAGGAGAATTAGAGGAGAAACCACTGATCCAGCATCCTGGAAACCGTGAATCTCTCTCCTGTGCGTGTTTGGAAAAAAGAAAAGACCCACAACAGCGGGTTTTAAACTGTCTCCGTGCAGGGAAACGCAAACTAGCAGAAACGGAGGAATGTCGGGTCTCCAGCTGGAAGAGAAACTTCACATCCAGATATGAAACATCCCGACAGAAGCGCCGTGTGTTCGCCTGTACGGAGGAGCCGATAATGGCTCGTATGATCTCTGCGTCCCCCCCCAGCAGCATAAATGTTCTACAGAACCAGACCCGCCGGGTCCGAGAGCGCAGGATGACATGAAAGATGTCCAGACGCACCTGCACCATCAGAAAATCTCACTCTGGAGGCCGTTGTCAGACATTTGCGGTTCTCCCCCCCCCCCGCTGTAAATGAGAGGCCAAAAGGCAGCAGGACTCTCAGTGCTGCAGTGCAGCTTTTCTCAAAGTGGGAGCCGCAAAAACATGATCAAAAACATGAAAAAAATCTGACATTTTATATATATAAATATTTTTGAATACATGAATATGTTCTTTTTCCATTTTTTTTACATATGCATGGATTGATCAAATTGTAAATTCATTTTTAATAAATATATCAAATTAAACAAATATCGATCTCAGAACCCATTGTCAGTAACGTGTCACGACTTCCCCACCGTGCTCAGCCCGACCGCGCAGCACATTGTTTTATAGCTTAATTTAACCACGAAAATACATTTGATTTCACAAAGAGCGAGGAACAAGCAACAGCATCACGGATCGTTTTTTTAAAAAGAAAAGCCCCCCCAGAACCGGACATGACTGACTGAACTGGAGCCTCAGCCTACGACTTCATACGGGCCTTCGTCCACCAGATCGGCCTGTGGCTGTCGCGGTCCACCTCTCACGATTTTATGGCATTTGTGTCTCTGATTTATTGTTTTGTGAAGCATTTTGTAAACCTTTGTTTTAAAGGTGCGATAAAGCCGCTCTAAAGTTTTTATCATTATTTACAGTTGGTATTGTGCTCTGTTCATTACTGTTCCGTCTAAATAAACAGCACATTTGCATTCACATTTAGGCTATGCAGTGTTTTTAATCTGGGCCTTGAGATTTTATGCACTTTTGAAAGGTGCATCATGTGTAATCAGGCCTGATGTTGATGGAGAATTTTTTTCCACCTGTCTTTGCCCATTTTAGTATTTTCCGGGAGTGACGACACGCGCGACACGGCAAGATGGCGACGGTGGGAAACGCCCAGCCGGCTTTTCTTTCCCCCATTCAGACGTGACCGGACACTACGTCCATTTTTCTTCAGTCTTCGGTGTCCACACACAGCTGCTACAAAATGATCACTAGAACACCTTCAGACCTCCTCAAAGCTAAAAACATTTTAAGACTATTAACCCTTTAAATACCACTTCAATTCATCAATTTATCTAAATAAAATACAAAAATATTTTCTATAAAACAAATATCACAGGAATGTGGCCTTGGTGCCGATTAGAGTCTTGGACATGCAAAAGATTAGCAACAAATCTGACTTGATTTCATTTTTACTTTGTGTCCTTGTGGACACTTTTGTCCCAGACGCTGCAAAATTCATCTACTGAGTATAAAAGACATGTGAGGGGAAAAGACACTGGATTTAAAAATGTGTCTAAAAGGAAGAGTTATGGCTAAATTTAAAGGCCCTTACCGCAACACAACTGAAATGATCAAGTAAAAAAAAAAAAAAAAAGAAAGTGACCAAAATGGACAAAAGTGATAAAACTCTGTTTCGGACTCATTTCTGTGTTATTTTGCACATTCCTGGAGCAGATGTCCTGAAGTCCGCCACCGGGCAGGAGGGCAACGGTCCTACTCACGGCTCTAGTCACAAATGCTCCCCAGTATCCTCAGTTTCTAAACCATTAAAAAGTCCCATTAACAGAAAGCTGATGGAGGACACTGGGGGAGATGGTAGGGGGGAATCCGTAAGACCTGAGTCTCAGGGGTTCTGCAAGTCCATTAGCTGCCACCTGGTGGCGGTAATGTGCCAGGATGTGATAACGTAACCAGGAGCTGCTACATGTAAACTAACCAACCTCAAGATAAAAAGCAAACGGGTTGATGTAGAGCTCATTTCTGCTCACAGCTGAATCTTTTCTGGCTCTTTGAAATTCAACATGTATGAACATCTCAGCTCGTAAACCCTCTGAAATCAACTCAACCTTTTATCCAGGAATCTTGCAGGGCGGCTTCGGCTCTGAATGTGGTGGAATCAGACCACGAGCCGTGACAACGAACCGGAGAAAAGCAAAGAAAGAAGAAAACACAAGGACTCTTGTTTCATTGCTTAACAATGCACAGCGCTATTTTCAGAGAACTCATCATTGCCATGTGCATCTGGGCTCTGTTTGCCTGAAGGCATGTTGAGTATCTGAGTGTTTTCTGAGCCACAAGGTCAGACAGACAGCACGAGTGTTCAGGCACACACACACACAACAAGGTGGAGAAAGTCTTACATTATTCAGGGGTGGACTAAACCCAGCACAGGTAACTTTTCAAAGTGAGAAAGAGAAGTCTTCTCTGTCAGCAGACTCCCCAGAGACTCAGACAAGAAGCTCTCCACGTTCCGGCCGTTCAGGCAGTTTCCTGCTGGAGACAACAGCAGCAGGCCTGTGTGAGAAGACGGCAGAAAAACTCCTACGAAATGCCAAGGACGGCGTGCTGCAGGGAAGGGAGAGGCTTACTGTCGAGTATTTAATGGAAGTCAACCTGTAGGAGCTCCCCTCAAGCTCAGTTTCACATTCAGAAAACAGATTTTGGTCCTGCTCCAACACAGTGCACATCGTTCTGGAACTTCCATCAGAGACATCAGTTTCTTTTAATCCTCCCGGTCATGCTGCTTTTTAAATTATGTTGCTTTGAGAAGGTCAAAAATAGAAACAGCGTCTATAAAATAATGCAGATTATCTCCTGAAGCCGAAGCAGCAGTAAAAAGGCCCATATGTGCCACTCAAAAGGGAAAATTTAATGACTCTTGCATCGCATAAGACTGGTTAGGTTGGTCTCTGTCATATTAATATTTAATATTCCAGTTGGCTTATTAAAATAAGTCTTCCCCAAACACCAGAGTTAATCATGGCGTCCCTCAGGGCTCTGTGCTTAGACCAATATATTTAATTTTGCACATGCTTCCTTTACCTAATAGTAGGGAGGCACTATAACCTTTTTAAAAAAAAAAAAAAGAAAAAAGATAAGCATAAAATTTCAGATCCTAAAGGCCGATAACTGGTGACCAATAACACACACAAACCCAACCATGACATCAATACTATAACAAAACCAAAAAGACTTGCTCTTTAAATGAAGAAATATTTATCTTTTCCAATTAAAAACTATCAACAAGCCTCTCAAACATTTTCTCAAAAATATTAAACTATTCAATTTCCCAAATGCACATCAACTTAAATAAAGGTGCATTACTGATAGAAAAATAGAGTCTCCTTGAACTGATGCAAATACATGCATCGGGATAACAAACTGAAAAAGTGAAATCGAGAAGTTAAAAAAAACCTGAATAGTTAGTATGTTAGCACAATCTGAAAAAGTTTATTAGTAAACAATAATAATGACTGACAGGTCAGACTTGTCTACTGTATGTAAATAGGAGCATTTTAAACAATAATTCTGGTCTCATAATGTGAGCGGAGCACCAACGTGCTGACAAAAGTGATAGATATGTTACTGGGGCAAGTCCAAATGACAGACTTATAGGAATGATGTAATAGTTTCCTGTTAGCAGCCTGCTAATTATTGTGCATCCCTACATAATAGCATTAAATAGGGCTGGGTGTTATTGAATTTTTAACTTAATTCCGATCTGGCTTTTTAATGAACATAAAAACAAAATGATCTATGTTTTGCCACCTTGCAGTTTACTCTCATGATGTTTTCCTCTGCTTTTCCAACAGTAAAGAAATGCTCAAGTCCTTCTAGATTTCCGTGCTCAACCCAGAGTCTGATATGGAGTTTGAAGTACATGCAGTACCACAGACGCTCCTGACTACTAAGTAAATTAGCTAACAAGTCATGAGCTAGCAGCATCGAGCTGAGATATGGTTTCACTCGTTGGGGGTTTTCTGTCCATGAGGCATTTTTATTGTGGGAACTGCGTAAAGTTACAGAAGTAATCCCTTTTTTTACTGTTTTATGATTATGTTGTACCGTTACTTCCCCTTTTATGTACAGCACTTTGTGATTTTTGTCTGTGAAAAGTGTTTATAAATAGAATTTTACTTACTTTGGGAACGTGTTGGTGTGTCCGGATGACTTGGAAATGGTTGGAGAGGGAGGATTGGATAGCTCTGCTCAGATCATGAGTCTGGTGACCCTGTCCAGTAGATGGATTTCAGCTGAAGAAGGAGGCAGAGTTCATAGTTTGAAAGTACACCAGACCGTAGTAACAGAAGCTCAGATGAGCTTACAGTGGGTCTGTGCAATTACTCAAAGTTTGGTCGGGATTGAAATTTTCATGTCAAACAATCTCCAAACTCAAAAAAATGAGTTGAAACAATTTATCTGCCATTTCTCTTTACACAATTTCTGAAAGAGACGTGCATGTGTAAAACATTCTCTGCTACGACCGACACTCACGCAGCTGAAGAGTGAAGGTGTGCTGTGTTTAGCGTGTATCATCAAAAAAAAAAAAAAAAAAGGGTTTTTACACACTCAAAGAAATGACTCGTTGGGTCAACTCCATTAAACTGAGGGCAGTTCTTCCATCCAATAAATATATGTAGGGTGAACTCAATTTTATCTTTTAATGCAAAGTAATATAATCAACTTAGTGCAACACATTTTTATTCAATTGCTTTAAATGGAAATAATCACATTTAATACATGTAAATGATTTATGCTATTTCAACACAAAATTATGTAGTTACATTGCTTTACTGGAGGTGTGTCATGTTCAAATGACTCAATTTAAACATTAACTGGGGATAAGTGTTTATATGATGAAATCAGGTCAATTCATGATCGTAAAAGATGTCTAAATGACAGATTTGTCAGACTCTACCATCGTGACTTTTTCACACAATTGGTGTAGACATATTCATCCTTGCATTATCTATGCTTGGACATGAAATGTAATAATAGACAGAGGGAGCGATGGGATGACATTCAACTCCCGGTGCAGCAAAGAACAGACAGCAGGGTAGACTGAGTACAGTTGAGACACGCCGATTACTTGCGCATGCAGCAAGCTTTTGCTGTGGGTTTTGGTGTGCACATGCGTATTAGATTCTTTTTGAGCATGGGAAAACTCAGCTTTGTGTGAAGCGCTGCAGCAAAGATATTCAAAAAAACAGGTCAGATTTTGATTTTACCTCGTTGCTTTCATAATGAAAATCTCCCTCCCTTTATGTTACTTTTAAAGTTAATTTATACATCTGCAAACGTTGTTTTTTTGCACTATAAACGGATATATTCCATGACATCGAAGCATGTCAGGTCTTCACATAATTCAGTGAAATGTGCGAAGTGGTCATGAACTGTACCCTGATGCAGAACGCCATTGCTTTGCATGCCGTTTCGCAGCGCAGACATACAGCAGGATTTTAAGATTTAAGTCATAAATAGAACAAATCAAAGGTAGTTTCATTTATTTGTTTTTTTTTTTTTTACATTTGAACAGTCTGCTACTCTGACTACTCAGTTATTATTGCACTTTTATTGTGTTTATATTTGTACTGTTTGCAGTATCCATTAAATAATTTGTTCTTTTTAAAAAAAAATTAAAGTTTGCCAATGCCATTGTTGAATTAAATCACATTGAAAACTTAAAGTTTTAAAAAAGTTGTCATTGAAGTTTTTAATAGTTCATTTCATCAGCAGCATCAGCTTTCCAGCCATCAATGGTGTCTCAACTGTACTCGGGATTTTTATTCTATGGGTACAGTTGAGACAAAAACACACCTCGTTTTTGATCAATTGTGAAAATTATAAATTACTAATGGATATCATTTCTTGGTTATTTTTTAGCACACAAATAGAGGATGCATTTTGAAAAACAAAAAAAACTTCTGTCCAGACCCTTTTTAATGTCTAATTTTTGCATGGAAATGAGGAGTGAAAACTCTCAACTGTACTCAGTCTGCAATGCATGATGGGTAATATGTAAATAAACCAATCAAACATATTAAATTTGAGTTGAATCTCTATGAAATTATTTTACTTCATGTCCATGAAAAATATATTTAAATGCAAAATTTGTGTAAAATAAAAGGTGACACACTGAGATTTAGTTTAAGAGGCTTGAATGAGTTTTTTGGGTGCAGAGAGAAATGCATCATGTAGCTAAAAAATAATTGTTTGAATAATCATGATTTCAGTATTGACCAAAAAATGATTTTTTTTCATAAGTTGCACAACCATAGATGAGCTGGAAGAAAAAACCCTGATAGAAAAGGACCAGTACAACACGTTATATGTATTTTACTCATGATGAATCTGATGTAACCATCATTAGAAAATCTAAACATTGCTTGATCTCCTGATCTCAGAAACGGCCCCTAATTGCTAGTTGGATGATGAGCTACAATGGCCTGATAGCTGCTGCAGTGAAGTATTAACTTGTATTTTTTTAATTTTGCAGTGACGTATCTGATCACTTAGATGCAACATTCATGCATCATTGCTGCCACTGCTGACGGATAAAAGGACTTTTGGTGTTTCTTCTTTAAACGAACTAGATTACAACAAACTAAATGATGTGTCAGGTGAAATGATTTTTTTTCTCTCATCCATCTCCTTGAACTCTTTCTCTAATGTTAACAGCTGAATTGTGGACGTCACAGCTGCACCAGAGATCGACTTATCAAACCCTCTGATGGTTTTCAATTAGGGCTGTGTTTAAAAAATTGATTTTCCAATTCTGAATCAATTCTCATTAATTTCCAAAGATCGATTCATTTGTCCAAAGATCGATTTTTCTTTTCTTTTTTTTTTAATGACCATTTAATGTACTGCCTCTGGTTAAGTGCAGTGGCTCAGCCGCCCCCACTAGGGGGAGATAGTGAGCTGGACAGAGTGTAGGCCGAGTAAAGCTAGCGCGGTGCCAGAAGAAGACTAAGTGGGGCTGGTACAAGTAGTTTCTAAAAATTCAGTTTAAACAGAGCAGAGGAAACATCTGCCTCTAAGTACTTTAATAAATGCAGCTGATATTCATGATCGAGGTGAAATCGATACTTGCTATTTTGTATGTTATCTTTGAAGTTACAACGTAGATGCTAATTCCGTTAGCATGTCAGAGGCATTTTCCATTAGTAGCATCGAGCTAGCAGGTCAGTCACTACTTGTTTTAAGTGTTAAATACTGACTGTGTATTTTGCTTCACTAAATTATAATTTTGTGAATTTTTATTTATTATTTGTTTCCTGTTATTTGAATGACTATTGTGAATGTAGCCCGTTTTTTGGAGGGTATGAATAATTTTGTGGACGACTGTATCTGTGTCAAGATGAACAGAGAGGGTTTGGTCCTTACAGCCACCATTAACTACATTACTTTATTCATTTGCTGTTGAATACTAGTATAATATGAGCATCAATATGTTGCATCACTGCAGAGTCATGGAATTCGGGTAAAGGCTAAAAAATTTTCAATGCCAGCAAACCAAATTGAGATCGGGTTGGATCGGACAGATCAGACCGGATCGAAAATAATCGATTCAAAACCATAAAGATCGGAATCGAATCGATACCCAGCCCCATTTTCTATAAGCTCATTTATGCAGTGGAAGCTGTAAACGGTCCGAAGTTAGAGCTTGACTGGTGACCAGGAGTAGTTTCTTTCAGCAGGATGTGAACGGAGGGAATCCAGAGGTTAAGGTTGCGACTGCAGGAGCACAAACTAATGAACATCAGTCCAGCATCAGCACCGTTTCCTCAGCTCCTGGCCTCGATTCTTCATTAGCTCTTGGCAGCTTTGTTGCAGTCGAAGTCTGACATGCTCCATTTTTTTCCCCTATTTATACGCCTGTTTCAATGAATACTAATGAGCATTGTTGTCCTGTTTGCTGATGACCTCCTCCATCTCTCCTGGCAGAGGTTTTCTTCCATCTCACTGAAATGAATTGTGCGCACGCAGGCCATCAGGATGTTTAATTCAAGCTTAATAGGTCTTCCCGCTTTTGACATCCGCTGCTAACTGTCATTCCCGTTGCAACACGGATTAGTTTTCTCATGTACATTATACATAAATTATGGAGATAAATGTTTGCAGACTTTGAATGCAAACAGGAACAAGAGCTCAGTGTGACTTCATTCTTCTGCTTGTCAGAAACAACTAAACGTAAATCCATCCTGAGGGAGACGACGTTTAAACAACCCTCCGATCCAGGCCGGAGCGAGAGTCTTACTGTACAAATTAGTTCCAGAAACTAAACTTAGGAGGTGAAAGTGCCCTTTAGTTAATCCCATTTCTCATCGTCAGGCAGATGTATGAGAAGAAAAAGCCCAGAAACTCTAATTTCAGCGTGGTCATTTGTTTTCAGCCAGCACATTAAAAGGAAGTAACCGGAGCTGAAATTTCTAAAACTAGGATGCAAATGAAGAGGTTGCTTCAATCAGTCAAGTTTATGGGTTTATCTAAAGGTTTACGGGTTCTTCCAAACCAAAACAACCGCTTTCTTTCCCCTTGTAATCTTAAATTAAAGATCTCTGTATGTTTAATTAGGAATAAAACACTGAATGCAGACTTTAAGAGTCAGAAAAGTGTCCCAGAGGTTTCCTACGCATGTAACATAGATCTGCAAAAAGGATTTAAAGGATAACTTTCCCTTTTTTCAACCTGGACCTCATTTCTACGAGGATGTACAGCTGTGTGAAAACGGTTTTGCTCACTTCTTAATTTCTTACCTTTTTGCATGTTAGTCACACTTAAATGTTTCAGATCAAACAATTTTTAATGTGAGTCAAAGATAACAAGTAAAAAGAAAATGCCGATTTTGAATGAAGATTTTTATTAGTGAAGGGGGGGGGATCCAAACCTCCATGGCCCTGTGTGAAAAAGTGATTGACCCTCTAGTGAAATTAACTTAAATTAAACATAAATTAAAACATAAATTAACTGCGGTTTATCACATCTTTGGAAAGCTAATTTCAAATTCTCCAGCCACATCCAGGCCTGATTACTGCAACACCTGTTCTCAATCAAGAAATCATTTAAATAGGACCTGCATGACGAAGTTAAGTAGACCAAAAAGATCCTAAAAAGCTAGACATGTTGTGATCCCCCCAAAAAATTCAGGAACAAATGAGAAACAAAGTCATTGCGATCTATCAGTCTGGAAAAGGTTCCAAAGCCATTTCTAAAGCTTTGGGACTCCAGAGAACCACAGTGAGAACCATTATCCACAAATGGTGAAAACATGGAACAGTGGTGAACCTTCCCAGGAGGGGCCGGCCGACCAAAATGACCCCAAGAGCACAGCGACGACTCATCCAAGAGGTCACGAAAGACCCCAGAACAACATCCAAGAACTGCAGGCCTCACTTGCCTCAATGAAGGTCAGTGTTCATGACTCCCCCATCAGAAAGAGACTGGGGGGCAAAAATGGCTGCATGGCAGAGTTCCAAGACCAAAACCACTGCTGAGCAAAAAGAACATAAAGGCTCGTCTCAGTTTAGCCAGAAAGCATCTTGATGATCCCCAAGACTTTTGGGAAAATACTCTGTGGACTGACGAGACAAAAGTGGAACTTTTTGGAAGGTGGAGGTCCCATTACATCTGGCGTAAAAGTAACACGGCATTTCAGAAAAGGAACATCATAGCAACAGTAAAATATGGTGGTGGTAGTGTGATGGTCTGGGGCTGTTTTGCTGCTTCAGGACCTGGAAGACTTGCTGTGGTAAATGGAACCATGAATTCTGCTTCTACCAAAAAATCCTGAAGGAGAACGTCCGGCCATCTGTTGGTGACCTCAAGCTGAAGCACACTTGGGTTCTGCAGCAGAACAATGATCCAGAACACACCAGCAAGTCCACCTCTGAATGGCTTAAGAACAACAACATGAAGACTTTGGAGTGGCCTAGTCAAAGTCCCCACCTGAATCCCATTGAGATGCTGTGGCATGACCTTAAAAAGGCGGTTCATGCTGGAAAAGCCTCCAATGTGGCTGAATTACAACAATTCTGCAAAGATGAGTGGAACAAAATTCCTCCACAGCGCTGTAGAAGACTCACTGCCAGTTATCACAAACGCTTGATGCAGTTGTTGCTGCTAAGGTGGAACAACCAGTTATTAGGTTTAGGGGAAGATCACTTTTTCACACAGGACCATTTAAGTTTGGATTCCCCCCCCCCCCCCCCCCCCTTAAAAATAAAAATCTTCATTCAAAAACTGCATTTTCTGTGTGCTTGTGTTATCTTTGTCTCACATTTAATTTTTTTTTTTGATGATCTGAAACATTTAAGTGTGACTAACATGCAAAAAAGTAAGAAGTTATGAAGGGGGCAAAAACTTTCACACAGCTGTATACATGCATTTACTCACTTGTAAAGTTTCTGCATCACTTTGAGTCCTTCGGAAGATATTACGTTGAGTCGCCCTTCGGTGTACGTCCAGTAAAATGGCGGAGACGAGGCAGTCACTATCGACTGATCCGGCCAAACGCCACAACTAGACCGTCCGGCGTTTCTGCACATGTATAATGAGAACAGATGAGAATCTGACTTTTTTCTGAACATCATGGGGAACATCTGGAAGGACGTCACATTCCTGGTTGTTGGAACAGCATTAAAAAACCGTTAAGTGAATAAGAAGATCACGGACATTTATTTCATGAAGATTTCTGCCGTCTGGGACAAAAGTGGACGGTGCTGCTCAGTCCACTGATGTCAGTGTGTTCGTATCGGGAGGAATATCGAACACAGAGCAGAGGAGGAATAACTTGCTGCCACTGTGGAGAAAACACTGGATTTAATCCCCAACAACAAAAACACAGTAAATTGTGGTGAACACTCATTAATCTGACACTTTATTTCACGTATCTATGCTCCCGAAAATGACGCACCGCATAACGTTATCATGCTAGCTAATGCTAACAGAGACAGCTGTGGTGTTGCTGCAAGTTAATGACTAATCTGGGAGATATTGTGAAATATCAGGTTATTTGCTCTGATCAGGGCAACGTTGGGACCAGAAAATAAAACCAGTTCAGTCAGAAACACAAACAGATCAGGAAGACGGTGTCCTGCAGCCTTTAGTTTCATCTGCAGGACATGTGAAGCTACGTGGTCTGTACAGTCCTGAAACAATACCAAAAGCCAAATATGGGAGGAAATAGAAATGAAATGACTTAGAGTTTAGTTTTTAAACTTTGATAAGTAATCATGAGACGTGCGTTTTATATTCCAGTGTGGCTTTTCATTCAAGCCAGTTTCTGGAGATGAATAGTTTCGTGAGTACTATTGTCCCGTGAGTTCAGATTTAGCTTTCAGTTATCAGGATGTTCTACACACTTTTCAGGGCCGTACATTCATGATGCGCACTTCCGTAGTACAGCTGATGTAACCCAGGTTGTAAATCCTGAGTCGAAATCTCGGTTACCCCTCTACCTTCAGGGTATGTTGTGTCCCAAGGTCAAGTCTCGCAATATTTCTGTCAATCTTGTGGATAATCTCACGAGACTCAAGCGTGTCCAATAACGGTTTGTCAAAACCCAAAGGCCGGGTCGTGCAAGTTTGTGTGATGTTTAATCTGCGGAATTGGTGAGTTCTTGTGTTGTTGCTAAAGTTAGCCTAGCCGCCACCTCTATTCACTCGTAAGGGCCCCTGCACTCAGCGGCATAGAGGCTGCGTCTCATTCCTGGATAATGTAGTGCTTTACACCTTATAAGGAAGTCCATCTGTGCTAAATATTTATATATTCTTATTTTTGGTGAATAACTTGAATAACTTTTGCGGCACTAATTATTTTAGATTTGCTCTGGAATTTGACTTTATATCTGACCGTTTTCATTGTAGTTGCATATAATCAAATTTATATGGTGAATATTTATCAGCACTTTAAATGTAATTTGTAATTTAGATTTGTATAACTGCCTCTGCCAGGGTGGTAATGTTTTCGGTAGCGTGCGTGCATGTGTCCGTCCATTGTTGGAGAAGAGATGCATCTAAAGCCCCGTTTCCACCAGCGGGTAGGACGGGTACCCTTATGTCCGATCCGACCCGGCCTACGTTTTTAGTACCCTTCGGTAGGGGTACCGATCTAACCGATCCGGACCAAAGAGGGGGAGCTAATACACAGCAATCTGTTGATTCACTGAAAAATCTGTCATTTCCTGCGTGACCCGGCGTAAAAACAAAGCAGGGGTGCCTCCTTTTGTTTGTCACATGTGGTGCGGTGTTTTGATTAAACAGCGTTGAATGGCGATGATGATGTCACACGATCACGTAGCAGCGCTGTCGGGCTAATTCTCCGCCTCCAGAGTAAGGGGGCAGATTGCTGTGGGGACGCAGCGTGAAACCAACACATACGTACCCAAACCCACCCGATCCAGCCTGACCCGACCCGATCCAGACCCGCGGGTGGAAACGGGGCTTAAAAGTTGCAGGATTGCAGCTCTTGAAGACTGGGTGTGCGCAGCCTTTGGTTTGACACGCTACCATACATCAGGGGGGGCCAAGTTCTGTCCTTTCTGGGTTGATAACATCCATTGGTATCAATGTACAACCCAACATTATTTCCCCCCCACACCCCCTCCATCTTTTTGTTATCAGGACTATATAGTTTTTTGTTTTTTTTTTAATCAACATATTTATTATTCATTTTTATATAATTTTTAGGTTATATTTGAAGTGACGATTGTTGCCAATCATAAAAATGCTATTTTCTTCCAAACAAAGTACAAAATAGAAAAAAAAGATACATAACTTGATTCAGAGGGACTCAACTGACAAAACTGTATGCCTTACAACTAAAAAAAGAAAGGGCATCAATGGGTTAATCAATTGTTTTCTTGCTTTCAAACAATTGTTTCAGTCTTTTACATCTATTTCACAATTACTACAATTTCTGGAGTCAATCTGCAGACTCCACGTCATGCTTGAATAAGATGAAAAAAAAAATCAAATACAACTTAATTCACATTGAGTTGCTTTGTTTTGATCTGGGAATTTCTTGTTGCCTATTGCTAATCCCAGCGTGTTACACACAAACAAACTGCTGCAGGAGCTATGAAAAGTTCAGCGTGTATTTCATCAGCAGCTCTGAACAGTGGGAGGTTGAGGATAAAAAAACACCCCGTGTGTCTCTGCAGCAGTGATGGAGTGAAAACATCACCAGAGTAAAAAGAAATCAGTTAATTATAACAAAAACTAAACTCTATGGTTCATGGTGTGCCCCGAAGATGTCAGTTTAGACATTAACAGGCTGAATAAATAGCTGCCGAGTTCGAAGCAAAGCCTTTTAGTTCAATCTGTGCATAAATAAACTGTAAACAACTGGGGTGGAATTCCCTCCAGGGAACTCTGGATTCAAAGATTTAAAAGGTTTAACAAACAGAAGACACCTTAAAACCAAAACCAAACCCGTGTTGAAGTCAGAGATTATTAATAGAGTTATTAGGAGCTCGCCTCCGGGTGTCGCGCTGGATAAGTCCTGAACCTAGAAGTCAGCTCAAATGAAAAAAAAGGAGAATGGAAAACAATAGAAAACTCCATTGTAGTCATATACAGGTTTTGCTTTTCTAAAAAAGGTAGAAGAGAATGGAAGTTCTGATAATCGGACTTGTGTGATGAGTTTTTCAGTGTCTGTTGGTCCATGCTGCTGCTGCTGTTCTGCTCAGTGTTCGCTGTGACCGGATCAGTTCGTTAGAAATTATCAGAATTGATGAAATGAAGCATGACGATCTTAAACTGAATTTAGAAGCTGCAGGGCGCCCGCAGAAATTTTTTTTACGGGTGGCCAAAGAAAATAGCAGGGTAGCCAAGGGTTATTAACCTGGATCAGTTGTGTGAAAAAGTGTTGCCTCCTTCCTTTTTCATATTTTTTTGTATGTTTGTCACACTTAAATGTTTCAGATCAAACAAATTTCAAAATTAGACAAAAATAACAAGTAAACATAAAATGCAATTTTTAAATGATGGTTTTTATTAGTAAAGGGGGGGGGGGGGGGGGGGGGGGGGGGGGGGATCCAAACCCACATGGTCCTGTGTGTAAAAGTGATCTTCCCCTAAACCTAAAGCGCTTCAGCTTGAGGCAGAGATGGGAATTATAGTCAACAAGTCTTTTCCATGTAATGTATTTGTTCTGCCCAGCCATGGAATCAGGTGAGTCCAATCAGCACAGTTTAATTCATTGGGCTGATTAGACTCACCTGGTTCAGTGGCTGTGCAGAACAAATGCATAACATGGAAAAGACTTGTTGACTTCACATTTCCCATCTCTGGCTTGATGTCACCAACAGATGGCCGGACGTTCTCCTTCAGGATTTTTTGGTAGAAGCAGAATTCATGGTTCCATTTACCACAGCAAGTCTTCCAGGTCCTGAAGCAGCAAAACAGCCCCAGACCATCACACTACCACCACCATATTTTACTGTTGCTATGATGTTCCTTTTCTGAAATGCCGTGTTACTTTTACAGCAGATGTAATGGGACCTACACCTTCCAAAAAGTAATCAGGAAGGGGACAAACACTTTTCACACACCTGTATTTCTAGAAATTTAAACATGCATTTACTCACTGGTAAAATTTAAGTATCATTTTGTCTCCTTTGGATGATATTTAGATTAGTCGCGATCCACGTATATCCATATAATGGGAGTGAAGGGGGCAGAACAAATGGGCGTCTATAAGGCATTAGCTGCAGCAAAACTCCTTAATTTCACCAATATTTTACGATGAATGAACGAACGAGTACTATTATCCTGTGAGTTCAGATTTGGCTTTGCTGTAGGTAATTGGGGGTGTGCGCCCACAACACTGTGGTCAACGATGTTGATGAAACGAATAGCAGGTAACTTCCTCCATTATTGTTCAGTGTGTGTCACAAACAAATGACTTCACAAAACTTCGCTATGACGACCTCGCCCACACTGAAAGCCAAAGCTGAAGATGGACTCAATTGCCCCTGGTTGTAATGTGGACAAATTAAACTGGGGTAGTGTGGTGTCGCCCCAATGACGGCCGGGCTAAGTAGGTGCTAGTGTGAAAGGAGCATTAGAAACTGGTTGGGGCAGTTCTGTGGGGTAATGTCTTTCTGGATGAATTTAAATAAGAAAGGCCAAGTCAATCAGGTGTGACGCGGGGGACTACGACAAAACACCAATGGCAGAAAACAGTTACGAGAGTTTAATATTTTTCATTCATCTTATTTTTATGAGCTTATAAAGAGTTTGACATCAAAATATAAACAAATTATCCTTAATTGTACGTAAATGTTGATATAAATGAAAAAATATTTTTGCTGAGGTGGCCAGCTTTTTGTTTAAGGTGGCAATGGCCACCCCTGGCCACTCCTTGGGGGCGCCATTGCTAAGATGGCTTCCAAGCGACACATTCAAGCTGCCGGGTCCTTTATTTGCCCAAAGGCTTCTGTTGGAGTCTGATCTGCCGTAACCCTGTTATCCGGTGGATTGAGTTGCATTAAATCCTGCAGGGAAGCATTTTCATCTCAGGCTGGATTCAAGACTCATCACATTATTTCTGGAACTCCACAGAAGGATGGACACACCAAAAAAACTGAGCTTGAAAGCTGAAAACACTTGATAGATTGTACAGATGTACTCGTATACACCACGAGTGTGGCTGCAGAAGTTCCAGCTCTTTTCCTCTTCGCGACTACAAACAAACATTTTTCTAAATGATGATCAGTAAATGTTGTTTTCTGGAACGTTATCTTACGCCATCATCAGCTTGTCAGCTTCGTGCAAAGAAAGTTGAGAAAACAGGAGCATCCACTATTAGTTGCAAAGTCACGGCTGGAGGTTTTAAACGGCTCCTTCCTCGACTTATTTGTTCGAGATATTTCAAACTCCCATAAAGTGCACTGCCGGAAAGATCGATGCATCTTAATAACTGATGAAAACACTGCAGCAGGAAGTAGGAAATTGCTCTTCCTCCAGTGTCCTTGGCTGCTGGCTGTTCTTCACTTATTTGAGACAATGAGATTTCTCAATTAGGCCTTCCAGAGCTGATTATTAATCCGGGAGCATGATGTGACTCAGCAGCAGCTTGTTAGAGTGCATTTCACCGCTTCTCGCCTCATTTCTGCCTGTGATTGTCCCCGTTTTTATCCCACTGATGATCACGTTTGTCCATCATGTCCTCGCCTCTGTCCTTTGGACCGTCTTCACAGATACACAAGCCAAGTTATTTAGCCTAAAGTTTGAACGAAGTTTCCTTTATCGTTAAAATGGTCATTAAAATGTTTATTTTTGTGTTCAGGATTTTTAAATAGGTTAGAGGTCATGGCCCCACTCTAGACCGTAACTACCCAACTACACAATGCAGCTGGCATTAAACTAGTTTACCATCACCGTGCAATTTAATCTCTGCATGCCAGGGTTTCTGCTGGGCAGTTGCCACCACATACGTCTGCCTCCCGGTTTCATAAGAAAGATTAGATCCTATTGATCCTAAATCAATCCAAAATTCCAAAGTCAGACAAAAATCAATATCAAAACCACTTTTATTTTGAAAATGGCTTCTGTTGAAGTTCCTTTTCACAACTTTTCCCACCTGAGTGGGGATTCTTATATTGATGTTTTTAGAAAAATGTACGTTTATAGTAGAGCTGTGCAATTAATCGGAATTTGATCGTGATTTCATTTTCAATGTCAAACTGTCTATAAATTCATATAATCTAGTTAAAACGATTTGCCCTTTTTCTTTGCATAATTTCTGAAAGCTATTAATTTTAGCGGCTCCTTCCTCCTTTAGCTGTGCAATTTCACAGGTATCATTAGCAATACTGTTAGATTCAGAATGTTGTAGCATTGCACTAAAGCTTAAAGTTTAGTTTGGGATATTTTATTTATTTTTTAGTTATACAAAAATAAGTATTTTCATTTTATTTTTCAAAAATAGAGAAATTGCAGAACAGTTTATTTTGGATATGTTTGTTTTTCTATGCCTGATTTCATATTCAAAGTATATTTATTTCATTCATTTAATGTTTGTTCATTACAAAACATCTGAAAGGTACATATTTAATGCCCCATTTTTTTTTTAATTTCAAAGTTTTGCGTAAATTATCAATAAACTGTTTTGACAGAGATAAATGCTAAATAAATGAAAAATGCAACTAAAAAAATCATTTGAGTAATCGTGATTTCAATATTAAACAAAATAATTGTGATAATGATTTTATCCATAATCGAGCAGCCCTAGTTTATAGTTGTGCAGCGGATGCAAGCATGGAGTTGTTGCCACCACTCGCTTGCTCAGGATGGGGGACTGGATCGGGTCAAGTCAAGATTCGATCCAATGTGTTGGTTGCCTTAGCTCGGCTGTTAAAGGCATACGTCACGTCTGGGTGAAATTCAGCCTCCCCCCTGCAGTCCCCTGAGTTGGAAAAGTGGGCAGAAGCATTTTCTAACCGATCCAGTCATTCTCTGAATCTGGCAGCACTGACTTTAGCTTAGCTTAGCATAGTTGCTGTAATCTGGTGTTTCAAACTAGCACCACTTGGCGAAAGTGAACTAATTAACTCAAGATTTTTTCCAATTATGTTTCATGACCTGCACATTCTGATTGAGTACAAACGAGAAGCTGATTACACATCAAAGGACTGACTAGGCGGCATTCAATAAGGGAACGATATGCCGCGGAAGTACAGGCCAATCACAGGCGAAGCACCGCGGTTAGTAGCAAAGGCAGCACGCATCCGCAGCATCCCCAACTTCTGTAAAAAGGGTTGCCACCGGATGCTGCGTGCATCGGTAACAAAGCTACAATGACGCCATGATTATATATGGTTGAGTTTTTTGTCATTTAAAGCCACATGCCAAGGAGGAGAAAACCCTGCTCCGTTCTTGTACCTCGTTTCTATTTAATTTTATTCATCATAACTCAAAGGCTGGCATCGCGCTGCTTTGATATCATGCTATGACGTAGCTGATGCAGCTTCCTCGATTCGGCTGATACGCTGCCTACTGGTACGGTTGGCTGTGGAAACGCAGTGGAGATCAGGGTTTACCGTACCATCTTCCACCGTCCCGACCCGCTGTTGGAAACAGGGCTTATGATGATCTGTAGCTGAGAATCGTGGATCAGTCATGAACCAGACTCTGAATCTTTCCTGCTCCCAAACAGGTTTTCCTCAACAAACCCTAGATTTCTTTTACGTTCCTCAAGACTATGGCCCAATCTCAATGTTCCCCCTACTTTCAACCACTAGCCCTCGCCCACCACAAAGGGTAGGACTTTGTAATCTTCCCCAGGAATCTGGGACACCACTTGCTGCATTTACCCAAGGGGGGGGGGGGGGGTGGTTCCAACTGCGTTAGTTGCAATGTTTGTCGCCACTGACGACTGCTGTCTCTTGTAAACTGCCGAAAATCCTTCGCAAAATTTTCATCAGTATTTTAGACGAGCTAGCGTGGCTAACGCTGCGATCAAACGTGTAATCTGAACATACGTACATTTGTGAGTTTTCTCCTCTGTGGGGTAAAGTGTAAAAGTTTTGGTCTAAAAGGAAAAAAGGTTTTGGTCGTTGTTGTTTTTAAAGGTTTTTACTGGTGGGTTTGGTGACAAGAAACAAAAAAGAGTCTTGTTGCTCTCCGGAGGCTGCTGTTCCCTTTTCTCTGGTCCTTCCTCAGCGAGTCAGCATCCGAAGTCCCTCGCTCTGAAGGGCTAGATTCATACCCCCTACCCCTCGTTATGTCCACTACCCCTACATGCAAAGAAGAGTTGGGACACCACTACCTTCTTGGAAACGCAAAATTTGGGGGTAGGGCGAGTGAGTGCATTGGGACGCACCCGTAATCTGACTCAGCTTTCCATTTCCTCCTCAACGCAGTCGATATAGAAACGTCCCCGTCAGGAAGGCGAGGACCACAATCCCAGCTGGATAATACCCAACACTTATCTTTGCTAATGTTACACTCGTGTGATTTATTGATTGGTGATTAAGCAGATCCTCGGATCAGATTCCGGTCTGTACAATCCTTTATGACACGGTTCATCTGTAGCCATTAAGACCATTTTCTCCCCCTTTACACATTCCCCCCAGAGTTATTGTAACATATGGATGTCATGATAATATGAAGATGTGCTGAGCATCTGAGGGGACTTCAGCTGAAATGAGAACCGGTTGAGAGAGTTTTCCCAACACAGTCTTATTATATCTAAGTAAAGTCATTAAAACTTTTACTGCCGTTTTAAATACAGTAGGAAACAAATATGAATATTTTCATCTTCAGCTGCTGTTTGCTGACATTAAGGTTCCAGCTGACTGAAAAAATCTAAATATTCCATGTATAATATATAATACAGTCATGCCCCTGATCTCATTATCCATCTAAGAAATGGAGTTATCTAAATGATAAATAAGAGGATTTTAAACTTGATAAATGTGAAAACCACCAAGAATATTGACTCTTTCCCCATCAAGGCCCACAGCTGATGAAATGTTTACAAAAGGAAAATTTTACATATTCATTTCTATATTTTCATCTCTTGTGTGTTTGTGTTGCCACGGTAAACAGTGAAGCTTGTGTACTAAATACGGTTTTATTACTTTTCATGCAGAATAGCATCTCTGAACACTCAACACACCCAACCTGGAAGCAGATGGACTCCAGCAGCAGAAGACCACACCGGGTGCCGCTCCTGTCAGCTAAAAACAGGAAACTGAGGCTCCAGTTCACACAGACTCACCAGAACTGGACAGTAGAAGATGGAGAAACGTTGCTGGTCCGATGAGTCTCTGTTTTTTTTGTTTTTTTTGATACTGTTAAGATCCTCGAGGGTAAATTAGGGCTCTTCATTTCACCCATCTCTGTGCTGTAAGTACCAGAGAGCTGCTGCTTAACTCATTGACTGCCAGACCTTTTCCGAGCAGAGCTCCATATTGCCAGGATTTTTAAGCATTTTCACTGATTTTGGGAGATCCACAGAATATTGTGTACTATGCCAATGCAAACACTGAATGTACCAAAGGAAAGCTTAGACTCTCTTCTTTTATCAGAAAAAAAACATTTGTTTCTAGTTTTTTTCCATTCTTTAGTAATCTGCAGTAGAACATGGCTTTGTTGCAGCGAAAATGCCTGTTTCTGAAAAGCTAAGAAAATTAGCTTTGAATGCTACATTGGACTTCAAGTGAAAAAGTGTCTTTGATGCCAATATTTTTTTACTTTAGTAACATCTTCATCATCTGAACAGCTGTTTGCTTCTATGAAACAACAAATACAACACTGAGAAAAGAGTTTTGGAGGCAAAATAATTATTTACTAGCTGAATAAGCAACAACAAGTTTGTTTCACAACATAAT
Organism: Atherinomorus stipes; assembly: GCA_023101725.1. Classification (NCBI taxonomy): domain Eukaryota; kingdom Metazoa; phylum Chordata; class Actinopteri; order Atheriniformes; family Atherinidae; genus Atherinomorus; species Atherinomorus stipes. The sequence continues at coordinate 20,816 of JALJCO010012508.1, forward strand.
ATTTGGCAGAAACGTCTCTCTACCCCCTTCCCCCTTCCCTCCTCCGCGGGAAACAACTGCGTGCTGTTGACTTACTTTCACTTACAGCTGGCGCATTTCGCTGCTGGATTTCCATTTATGGATGTGTCTTTGATCGATCGTGTCACTTTCTGTCACCGATCACTTTTTCCACAAACGTTCCTCCTTTATCCACCTCCTAAACTGCTTCCATTACGACCGGTCGCCATGTTCTCTCTCCCCCGCAGCAGAATCCAGCATACTTCTTGGGCTAACAGCCGTTAGCAACCACTAACACAGGAAGCATCATAGAATCGCATCACTTCCTGGTAGGTTTTTTTTTAAGCTCGTCTGACACCGCCATCTGCTGGATTAGATGAGAACTACCGAAATAAAGATGATCAGCCCTTGGTTCTCTCTGACAAGCTCCGCCAGAGATTAAAACAGTTCCCCCGATTAAAACCCTTAATTAACGTGGAAACACATGATTGGCAGTTAACGTTCGGATTTGAATTAACGTGGAAACACGTGAATGGCAGCCAGTGAGTTAGAGTGCCCGGGGAGCAGTTGGTGGGGGTTAAGGACCTTGCTCAGGGGTCCTGAAAAGTGGAAGCTGCGGCATTCAGCGCCTACTCTGCCGATAATGCAAGCGTAGAAGAAGAAATTTTTCTGTTTACATTGTGCGATGAGCGAACGAGCTGCGGACAAACACAAGAGGGGTTGGATATTGATTTAAAACAAAGAAAAAGAGAACGTGCGCGGCTTCCGTAGTGTCGTGAACTCTCATGAACATGCTTTGCGGCAGCTACATGTAGTACTGTTTAAGTCATAAAAATATACTAAATGATGTTGTTACCAGTAAATTCTGGACGCTACCCACTCAGGACACTTGGATTACATTGGACGAGCAGTATGGAGGAATATTTCCAAGTTTTTGTGGACTTTAATGGACCTTTTGCGTTCAGTTGCCGGCGAACTCCATTATATGAAAGTTGGGGGAAACGAGAAGCCTTCCTGATCGCCAGCTGCATCTGAGATATTAAAGAAGTGCTCCAGTCTTACTCAGCATGACGGCAAGCAGAAATGAAGGCACATCATTCTGTGGGTGTACTATCCCTGCACCTGAAAGCACCTCAGCTTTTATTCGACTTGACTGAACCGCCTGCGACTCGCTGATTCAGAAGCTGGACGCGAAGGTTGATAGTCTCACAGCTCCGGTTTGTTACCTCAGCTCGTCAGGGTTGCCCGTGGTGACGATTCATAATTACTTTCAGGAGTGTATTTCCCTCTTTCTGTTAAAAGACAGATCCATGCTATCTGTCTTTTAGCGAGTGGTTTAATTACAGCTGCTAATTGAGCTGTTAAACCAACCTCTGTCTTGATTATACATCTACTAACGGCTCTCCGGGCAGCTCTGTGTTGGCTGTGGGAGCTCTAATGATGTGTGTTAGCGCCTGCTGTAAATAGTGGTCTCTTTCCTTGTACTGACCCAGCAAAGATTGTTTCACTTCTCACTTGCTTTAAGATCTTGAAGGGAAAAATGGCGCATGCATGTAAAAATGGGGAGGTCTCATACGAAGACGGGGCAAGTCAGTCGTCCGGCCACAAGTTCAGTACTGAGAGAAAAGTGAGCCTTCTGCTTCCAAGGCTGACTTGCAGCCTCTGACTTTTATGGTTTTAATTAATCCCAATCGTCAGCATGGGATCAATCGCTTAAATGTGGTTGATTAAATAAATCAGGATAATCTGAGTGAATATTGTGCTGATCGACCGAACGGCGGCTCTTTTCTGTGGAGGGTCGGGGATGTGGAGCTGAGCCAGCAGCTGACGGAGGCTGTCAGCTGCAGAGTGAAGTATTATAGCTGATAAATGACAGTAATGGTGTAAATGGTTCCAATTTGTGTTGGCTGGTATCGGGATTCCTGACTTAATGGTTCACGCAGAGTTCATAGTTTATGTTCAGTTCACTCGCACTCGCTCATCCTCAAGCTTAACTTTACTTTTTCATCCATATCCCGACTTTCTTCCATCCCTTTTTCCTCATGATTATTTCTCTCCTTACTTTCCCTCCTTTCTAACCTGCTTCCTCACATCCACTCCGTCCTTCCTTAGCTCACTCCTTTCCTCTTCCAGTCATTCCATCATTACTTCAGCATCAGGTGGTCTGTTCGTGTGCACAGCTGAGAGGCCTTTGTGGATACTCCTGAACCAGGACCCAGTTCAGGTCCAGGGGCCTCATTTATAAAGCTGGCGTATGTACAAAAATTGGTGTACGCCAATACTGGGCATTTTTGAGATTAAAAAAAAAAAAAAAAAAAAAACTTGGCGGACAGCTTGCCCGGCATACGCCCAAAATCTGGAGAAACGGGAAACTGCGACACAGCAGAAGAACACAAGCTAGGAAATGATGTGAAATGTGACATTTGTGCAAAATAAAATATTGAAGTTATTTGGAAAAAATAGAGAGGCATGTAAGTGCACGTGCACACACGCAAGATAAAACAAAATTAGGATTTAAAAATAAAAGGTGCAGGCTATTTTATTAAAGAAAAACCCAACCACTAAAATATGGCTGTTGTGAACTAAAACTTCCATGTTGTGAAGTCCATTCACGACAATAAGGCGGACAGTGCTGCCACGTGTGTGGATACATGAGCTTCTAATGAAAGAATTTAGTTAAAATGACATGATCGACGTGCAAAACTGCTCAGTTTTGTGACAATAGGATATTTCCCACCTGGATGTGCTCAGAAATTTCGATTTTAAAAAATAATTATATATACACTACGCAAAAAAGTAAGGATATTTGGCTTTTTGTATGATGTAGAATGAATCTAAAATCCACTACAACATTTCAGGTGAACTGAATTAAACTTTCTCTAAACTTTTCAATGCACTTGTACATTGTTAGTGGTTAAATATTTATTCTGCATCATTCTGTCTCCAAAAAGTAAAAGTTGAATATCCCTAACTTTTTGTGAGTAGTGTACATAGCTATATAAAAGGCAGCAACCCGAAGCGTAAAAACGCAGCATCTGCTGGAGGAAACGGCGCATGAAGCTCATATAGAGATGCATGAAAAAGAGGCAGATCTGACGGATTTATACTCGTTAGTGTTGTGCCCATTTCTGTAAAGAAAGTCTTGATTTTTGGCAACTCCGTGGCCTCCAGGCCTATGCACAAAAGTTCATCTGTGGTGCTGCTTAACTGGGCCAGAGGTGCTGGGGAGTCACCGGCCTCCCCCTCCAACCACAGCTGCAGCACCAGCAACCAGCTGGAACATCCAGGAACTAGAAAGAAATAGTATTTGACACCAACCGGAAGTCAGAAACATCTCAGTGTTTCTGACTTCTTCCATGATGGTTTTATAAAGTGGAAGAAAGAATAAACGGTCTGAATATGAGCACCTCAGACTCACGGGTGTTAGACAGCGCGATTTGGGCGTCAAGGGCGAGGTTTACATGAAAGTAATGGCGCGCGCGTGAGGAGGCGTCGAAAAACCTGCGGCGCGTTCGCGCGTCGGGCGCGGCGCGTCGGCGCGTTTGCGTCGAGTTTTGAGATTTTGAGCGTTGACGCGCGTTACGCACGTCAAGGGCGTAGACGTCGGAGTTGGAAAATCTGAACTTTGGCGCTGACGCGGGGCGTCGACCAATCAGAGCGAGTCATGACACAGACACACTTTTTTGAAGGAGAGGAAACACCAGAAAAACAGGGAAATCTCCCTCTGAAAAGAGGAGGATAAACTGTGTCTGTGTCCGGTCTGGTTTCTGAACGGTGTTTTGTGCTGCTGTCCTGATGGGATGTACTGTGCTGATAATGCTGCCCCGCATCGGGAAGCGGGACGTTAAACGGGCCGGATCAGACGGTGAAAGGCCGCTCGCCAGCTGTCTGGGTAAATGATGAAACTCATCAAGTCAGAACACCTGGAATCATTTTGTGAACCGGACAAGAGCAAAGATGTCCGACAACGACGTTCCCTGCTTTATTTATCACATTAAGCCGAGCCGCTCCTCTCTGCTGCATGGTGAGAAGACGGGAAAGGAAAAAGAGAAAGGAGAGGCTCCCCACGGCGCGGCGGCGAGCTGGCTGGGTCTTCGCCGCGCGAAGGGCGTCAAGACGCTGGAATCAAGCGTCTGACTTTTTAATGACCAAGCGTCCAATTTGGCGTAGGCGCGATTTGACGCCCAAATCGCGCCTGGTCTGACACACCGTCAGACTTTGGTTCTTGCGTCAGTGTCCTCTGTGTTCTGGTTCTGGCGTGTCCGTGTCCTCTGTCTCCGCTCCGTCTTCACTTTATTTCCCACTGGAAACCGCCCGGTCCTCTGACACCTTTTCTACGTCTCTGCATCGCTGATGTTCATGTGGCTCTAAATAAAACAGTTTTCGTTTGCTGCGTGGTCTATCAGGATCTCTCTTCGCAGTCTAAAAATTCCTCTAACTGGTTTCCTCCAAACTGTATGGAAATGAGGTCGTAAATACAGTTTCCTTTTAATGTCCCGTATGGGCGGAGCAAAGCGTTCTTTCAGGTGCTCCAATTTAGAGTTGATTCTGATTTATATGGAAACAAGCGTGGGACGAGCGTACGAACTCTTATAAATCGGAACGTTTTCCGCGGCGCAATTCCCGTTTTTCTGCCTGCCAGCAGCAGTGTGCTTTCCTAAAGGTTTTATAAATGAGGCCCAAGGTTGAAACTGTGACACGGTGTTTTAACAGGAATGAGCCGTATAAACAGAACGAAATTGGTGGTGGTGGTGTGGGGGGGGCTGCAAGGTAAGCTGCTGTATGCTGACAAAACAGCTGATCTCACCACGATAATGCCAAATTCAGACGCACACTAGCACTCAAAGGGGCGGCCATAACACACAGCAGCCCGTCGTTTCCATCTTACAGACTTTGTCACTATATTTAGCGACTTATCAGACCTGTGACTTATTTAAAAAAAAAAAAAAACTAGTGACTTTTCTGGTGTTCATGGAGACAAAGTTTGTCGCTCTCCGTCCGTTCATCGGGTGCTGCCTGCCGTCAGCCCCTCCCTCCCCGTTTCCCTGCACTCACTCACTGTTCACACTGCAGGCAGCAGCCCTTAGCTGCATGAGATGATCACGCCCCCTCATCCAGATTATTTCCCATGATGCCTTGTGGCACAACTAGGTCTTCTTTGCACCATGACTCAAATGTGTGTGTCACCCCTTCTGTACCCTCGTAAATTAGGAATGAAGCGTGTCAATTAAGAAATAAAGGAAGTGTTGTTAAATGTGAAACTGATTATTCAGTGTGGTGATGTCATTTAGGGACTTATGGCGAAACTTCTCCCCCCTGAAAAGTTGGCAACAGAGCAGCAGCCTCTCATTGGAGAAAAAGAGGCGGCTTGTATTGGAGGAACAGAAATTATTTACTTTTCTCAACGCAACCCCCAGAAGTTAAAGGAGGGACAGTTTATAATAGAATAGAGGTTACTATTAGGGGATTTACGGTAGTTGTATTTCTGCCTGAACAGAATGTTTATTCAGCCTTTAATGTTATTTAGCTGATCTGCTTATTCAGAAGTGTTCATTCACCATGTGCCTTTTTTATGCTGTTAAGCTAGCTGACCTGTTAGAGTACATGCTAGTTACTGTAACTGTTAGCCTTGAACACATATGCATGTTTTGTCCCAACTGGAAAGATTTATTAGTAGTAATACCTTGAATGTGTTGATTTGCTGAACAAATATTCCTCATGTTTGTATTTCTGTGTTTATAGACCACACTCACTTCCATCCAGCATTCACCTTAACTAGCCTGGAGTTCCTCACCTGTACGCCTGTCGTTTGTTGCATTACTGTGCTGTTGTGATTCAGAGTGACCAGTAAAGACAGTTAACTGTACAAGCGAGTCCTGTGTGTTCTGACCGACACCCCCATGGTGAACATCAAACCTTACCAACACCTAATCAGTCTTACAGCAACATCACCCTAATAGGCTAAAGTTTTGGAATTTTTCGTTATAACTCCGTACAAATGGCCCAAGTGTTCGTAAAAAATTACAAGAAAGGATCTCAATGAGTTCTCGAATATTTCCCAAAGCTGATCCAGATCCAGAGAAAATTCTGGATACTGTGATCCAGAACACACAGAAATAAGAGTTGAGCTGCTTGGCGGAGGTCTGCGCTCTCCGAGTGCTTTTCCAGTTTAACAATGCATAGCTCGCAACCGGCTCTGGTGACTGGAGTGAACCTTCTCCGATTGGTCCTTTGTGTATCCATCGGATGTGAATATTAAAAAAAAAAAAAAAAAAGACCTCAGTCCAATAAAAAAAAAAATAATCGTAGCAAAATTGCTAGATGGAATTTTGTCACTGACATGAACGTTCTCATTGACTTGACAATTCGATTAAAAACATTGTCGTGTGAATCTTTTTATACGAGATATTTGAAGTAGGTGTGTAAAGTCTTTTAGGCGTAATTTCACCTCCCACCCTTCACCTCTGTGTTGCACGTTCACGTTCAGGGGCAGTGGTGTCTCAATCCTGTTGGGTATATACCCCTTCAAACGAAGAGTTTTCAGATTCACATTTCAGATGGAGGGGTTAGACAAGTTTGTGGATCACTGCAGTGTCCACCCCCCCACAAATGTGATTGTCTGCCAAAAACTGATTAAACAGCCACGGGGGCTGAGTAGAGTCTGGCTGCAGCTTGGAAGTCAGAGGCGTGTCGTTACTACACCACACCTGTACACGGCAGTTGTAGCTGACCTCTTATATACACCATTACTGAAGTACCAAAACTAGCACGTTTGGCGAGCGTCAGACCAGTGATTCCCAACCCTGGTCCTCAAGGCACACTATCCTGAAGACTTTCCATTTTGCCCTGCGAGGACACAGCTGATTCAAATTAAATGGATCTCTGATGAGCGCTGCACCAGTCTGCTACTGACCCATTAATGTGAGTCAGCTGTTTTTCAACAGGGCAACATGGAAAGTTTTCAGGGTAGTGTCCCTTGAGGACCAGGGTTGGGAATCACTGCGTTAGACAACTTCATATTTCTTTCCAGCAAAGTGACAACATGTTGCCTCAAATACGATGTTGCCTTACGTTAGAACAGATGTAAACATCCTCATTAAGTTTATCCAAGTTCAGTTGATATTGTCTGCCGCATAACTTTATCCAAAGCAGATACTTTTCTCATTTGAAATGTGGCTTGGGAAAGAGCAAAAAAATACACCCCCATCACCCAGCCTCTCAGGATACCTAGTGTCAGAGTTGCATGTACCCCATGCACACTGTTTGACCATTTTAAACTAAAAAAAACCCCACAAAGACACATAAAAACGAACTTCAATGCACTTCAATAGACGTTCAAGCAGAGAATGTCTGAGTGTGCTGCGTTAGCTGTGTGCACTGTGATTGGCTCATCGCGTTTGGGGGCGTGGTTTAGCCATAGGTCAATTGTTGAAGGGGTGACAATTTGTAAGGGGCGACTTTCAGGGGTAAAAAAGAAAAATGAGATTGGGCCTTGGTCTTTTAAAACTTTCTTTAGCCCCAAGAGTCTTTGGGTTCTTTCTGCTGGTAAATGTCATGCCCAAGGAAGAACTGACTATGTCCCCACAATTACACACTGTGTCAACAGCCTGTGAACCAAAATAAAAACGTGAGATTTCTCAGAGGTGGAAACATCACTGATGCTGTGTTAAAGTGGATGGAACATGAGACACTCTTTGCCCAATTATTATTATTTTTTGCATATAATAGCACATAACCCCTTTGAAAATTTGCTGCAGTAGACAAAAAAAACTTCAGAAAAGCATGAATCAGCATGTGGACGTTATCTTTGCAAAGATTCGTAGAGCTGAAGTCAAACAGAGCAAAGTTACAGAGGTTTTGGTGAAGAGACAGCTCGGCAGGTTTCAGTAAGGTTCTTGTTATCCGATGAGGAAACTGGGACACACAAGCCCCTGGCATTCCTCTGAGAACAGCCATAACATCCTGCCTGCAACACACTGCAATGCCAAAAGGTTTAAATCACCTCCAGATTTTCTGCTGGGATGACGTTTCGTTCAAAAGCTGCAAAAAAGGGGATGAAAATGCTGCAAACAGGTGGGTAAGGGCAAAATGCCAGTATACGCATAAACATGGAAACAGCGTAAACCTTCTGTTAGCCTGAGTTACGGGCTAAAGTTTCTCATAACTCCAGCTTCAGTAAGATGATTTGCACAATTGATCCTCATTTTTAAAATCACCCGATATATAGAAATTTGGACCAAACTCCTGCCGAAAAAAAAAAAAAAATTAGATTGATGTGTAAGTGCTTAAAGTGGTTAAAATCGCAGTTCCCCCCTCATCCACTAGGGGGGCTGGCAGCAAAAGTGAGTCAATCCCCACGGACTCCCATGTTAAAAAAGCCAACTTCACAGCAGAAATAAACCTGTTTACAGTCTGGTTCAAACCATCATGTTGGGTTTAATAGTCAAGCTTACCTTCATGTCAACTTTGTCCCCCCCCCCAACTCATCTGTTTAGATCGGGGGTGCCCCAAGTCCAGCTTTCGAGGGCTATGATCCTGCACATTCTGGTTTTATCCCTCACCACACCTGAATGAAATGACTGGCTCGTTATCAGGCCTCTGTGGAGCTGAATGACGTGCATGTGGGAATCAGCCATTTCATTCAGGTGTGTTGGATGTGGGTGTCACGATATAATTGATTGGATTTGGAGGTGAATTTAATAAACAGTGGGAGGGGAAAATAGCCTTTTTGGCCTATTATTTTTTATTAGGCCTACATTTGCTACACTGGTTTGTTACAGGCCGCTGTTTCAAGCTGCTCCATGTTTATTGCAGCTGCTCGAGCTATTGTTCGTTTTTCATTTAATTTGTCGGAATTTTAATCGTGAAAGTTAGGAGTGGGGGGGTGGGGGAACTGAGGAGATTTCTAATTTCAGGGATTGTTAAAGATGTTAATAATGAAATAAAATTAAAAAAAAACTATAGACGAAACCGGCTAAACGCCACAACTAGACCGTCCACCATTGCCTGGGAAGCGTTTCTGTAATAATTAGAACAGATGAGAATGTGACTTTTTCCTAACAACATGGAGGAAATCTGGAAGGACGTCACATTCCTGGTTGTTGGAACAGCATTGGAAAATTTAATTGTGGTAATAGCGAATAAGAAGATCGGGACATTTATTTCATGAAGTTTCTTCTGTCTGTGACAAAAGTGGACATTTCTGCTGCTGCGCTCAGTCCACTGATGTCAGTGTTCGTATAGGAAGGAATATCGGACACACAGAACAGAGGAGGAATAACTTGCTGCCACGTTGGAGAAAACACTGGATTTAATCACTAACAACAAAAACACGGTAAATTATGATGAACACTCATTAACCTGACACTTTAATTTACGTATCTATGCTCCCGAAAATGAGGCACTGCATAACGTTTTATGCTAGCTAATGCTAAACGAGACAGCTGAGTGTTGCTGTATGTTAATGACTTATAGGGAGATATTGTGAAATATAAGATTATTTGCTCTGATCAGCAACGTTGGGACAGAAAATAAAAACAGTTCAGTCGTAAACACAAAGAGATCACGAAGACGGTGTCCTGCAGCCTTTAGTTTATTTGAGGACATGTGAAGGCTACGTGGTCTGTACAGTCCTTAAACAATACCAAAAGCAAATTTATGACAAAATAGATAAGTAACGAGCTCTGAAAGGGTTTGGTTTTTAAACTTTGATAAGTAATCACGAGATTTCCGTGTTATTCGGTGTGGTTGTCATTAAAGCCAGTTTCCAGAGATGAATAATAGTTTAAATCAATGCTCCGATGTAACTAAATAAATAAAATGTCAGAATCCTTTAGAGATCTCTGGATAACATACCTATAGGTTATCATGACCTTAGACGACTGTCCAACATTGTAAATCCAGATATTGACGCTGCTTTCCATGTTGGCAGATAGGAGGTAATTGGGACTCGTTCCCTAGGCAACGGCGGCAGCGCAAGATGGCGCAACACACAAAACGCTCGTCGGCTGAGTCTGTACAAGTAGTTATGTCATGTATTAGTTTGTCCTCCTGTACATTGCTCAAATGGATATTCGAATTTATTCGAATTATGTGTAAATTTTAGAGCAAATATTCGAATGTCATTTTGGAGCAATTTTGACATCCCTATGAAGATGCTCTAAAAATTGCAGGATAGCAGCTCTCGAGAACCAAACTTGGGCACCCCTGGTTTAGGTTAATCGTGGAATTACACCTAGTTAGGGGTGCGTCTTTTTTGATTGACAGGCAGCAGACAGGCTGTGAGTGTTAGCTGTGGTGGCTAATAGATAGCTCCACTAAGACCAAGACTTTACCCAGACCAAGATGTTGCAGAGACCAGGGACTGAGACCAAGACGTTGTGCAGGACTGGATAACGTCTCGGTCTAATGTGCTGGTCTTGACTTTAACACTACTTAGCAGTATGCTGGCTCTCAATCATTTGCCCCGACACTCACAGCCCCCCTCTCTTTGCCTATTTTTGTATTAAATCAGCTTATTTCACTTATTCCTCACACTGCAGGAAACTCCAGCCCCTCTTTTCTTTTCTCTCCATTCAGCACTCATCTTTATCTCAGTTGTTACTCGTATCCTTCCCCCTTATTAATCAGTTTATAGCCCATCCCTCACAGACTCCAGCAGCAGCTTCTCTCTTTTCTCCCTCCAGTCTCTTTTGACCATGGAAGCCTGTCAGAGTCTGACAACACCAGCTCATAAAAACAACTTGTGCTCATCTGTCAGTCCAACACCATCAGCGAGCAAAACAACTTTTAGAAATTCAACACAATCCTCCCCATATATTCTCCTTCAATCTTCCTGGTGTCAGGAAGCGACTTGGGCGAACAAATTTTGCCAGGAAGGGTGTTTGTCGTTTTCTCTCTAAATTTAATAATAGTGAGCTTATATGAAACGGGTGATAGTTGAGCTTTCAGTTTGAGGAGCCGACAACGCTGAGGATTCACGCGAGCACAGGAATGAAGGTGTGAAAAGCAAAAGGAGTCAGTTTGTTAAAGTCATGATATTTGATAAAGGAAATAAGTTTTAATGAAAAGTGGGGAGTTGTTTTTGCACTAAGACTAAGTTTAACAGCTACAGTTGTGGGAAAAAGTGTTTGCCCCCTTCCTGATCTCTTATTTTTTTGCATGTTTGTCACACTTATGTTTTAGATCAAACAAATTTAAATATCAGACAAAGATATCACAAGAAAACAAAAGATGCAGTTTTTAAATTAAGATTTTTATTAGTGTGTGTGTGAGAAAGTCATTGCGCCCCCTCCTAATAAAATAACTGTGGTTTATCAAATCTTTGAAAAGCTTAAATAAGACCTGCCTGACAAAGTTAAGTAGACCAACAGATCCTCAAAAGCTAGACATCATGCTGTGATCCCAAGAAATTCAGGAACAAATGAGAAACAAAGTCATTGAGATCTATCAGTCTGGAAAAGGTTCCAAAGCCATTTCTAAAGCTTTGGGACTCCAGAGAACCACAGTGAGAACCATTATCCACAAATGGTGAAAACATGGAACAGTGGTGAACCTTCCCAGGAGCGGCCGACCGACCAAAATGACCCCAAGAGCACAGCGACGACTCATCCAAGAGGTCACAAAAGACCCCAGAACAACATCCAAGAACTGCAGGCCTCACTTGCCTCAATTAAGGTTTATGTTCATGACTCCCCCATCAGAAAGAGACTGGGGGGCAAAAATGGCTGCATGGCAGAGTTCCAAGACCAAAACCACTGCTGAGCAAAAAGAACATAAAGGCTCGTCTCAGTTTAGCCAGAAAGCATCTTGATGATCCCCAAGACTTTTGGGAAAATACTCTGTGGACTGACGAGACAAAAGTGGAACTTTCTGGAAGGTGGAGGTCCCATTACATCTGGCGTAGAAGTAACACGGCATTTCAGAAAAGGAACATCATAGCAACAGTAAAATATGGTGGTGGTAGTGTGATGGTCTGGGGCTGTTTTGCTGCTTCAGGACCTGGAAGACTTGCTGTGGTAAATGGAACCATGAATTCTGCTTCTACCAAAAAATCCTGAAGGAGAATGTCCGGCCATCTGTTGGTGACCTCAAGCTGAAGCGCACTTGGGTTCTGCAGCAGAACAATGATCCAGAACACACCAGCAAGTCCACCTCTGAATGGCTTAAGAACAACAAAATGAAGACTTTGGAGTGGCCTAGTCAAAGCCCCCACCTGAATCCCATTGAGATGCTGTGGCATGACCTTAAAAAGGCGGCTCATGCTGGAAAAGCCTCCAATGTGGCTGAATTACAACAATTCTGCAAAGATGAGTGGAACAAAATTCCTCCACAGCGCTGAAGAAGACTCACTGCCAGTTATCACAAACGCTTGATTGCAGTTGCAATTTCATTGCAGCAAATGAAAATTTTGAGATACTTTAAAATTTCTAAGTTGAGAAAATTTGCCATTAAGATGAGAAACAAAGGATGTTTGATGAAAATCTCTTCAAATAAGAACTCCGATCTTTTTTTCTTCTTTAAAACTGTGGTATAAAAACAGGATTAATATCAGCGCTCATCTCCATTAACGGCATTTCTGAGCTACATTAAGTAAAAAAAAAGGCTTTTTGTTTCAGACATCTCAAAACTAGATAGCTATTGAATACATCTTATTGTCTTAAGCTTTACCATTAATCCTAAAGTCTGCACCAAGTTATTAAAAAGAGGAAAATAATTTTACATCACCTCCAAGTGTTCAGAAGTTTAAGTTTAAAAGTTCTTTTGACCTTGCATAAACTGATGAATGGTTCACTTTCCTGTGTCTTTATTGCCCGACAGGCTAATAGCTCGGTGGATGGATGTTTTTAAAGGCACATTAAATGACAGTTTTTCCCCCTACAACTCTGATATTGCAAATGTTGGCAAAGCAGTCGTGATGAATGTGTTCTACAAGCTTGAGTTTCATTTTTTATCAAACAGAAACTACATGACTGTGACTCATCTTCCCCAAGCAGCAACAGAAAAGGATCATTTTGATTAAGATAAGGTGCAACCTTCATAAAATAACACAAAACGGGAAAAGACTTAAAGAAATGGCAGCTTTCTCCTGCCAAGTTTAAAAAGGATCAATTGAGTCAAATGGCTGAAGCTGATGGACACAAAAGGACCAGAGACGGGCTGGGAGGGGAAAAACAGCATTTCCCAGTCACACAGCAGCAAAGTGGCCGAGGGCTGGGCGATAACGGCCAAAAATAAATATCACGATATACTGAGCAGTTCACCTCGGTAACGATAAATGGACGATAAACCTACCGATAAACCAGCCAAAACAGACAAAAACTACTTTTATTTTCATTTAATTAAAACAGATATTCTGCCTTAACTGGAACTTCACGTGAATTCTTGTTTGGCAGATAGATTAACAGGTTCCTTAATAAACACCCAGTATGTTTAGGACAAATCAGAATCTGTGAAACTGAAATACAATTATACAAATTAATGAATAAATTATTACGAAATTGATTAACTCAAATGAGTTAGATTCTTATTTACATGAGCAAATATTACTCTGTGTTCATGAAAATCAGTGCTGAGTCTCCCATTAAATGCACACACAACTGCCGATTAGCATGAATGCTAACTTAACATTGAAAAACCCATAGACAGGCTAACGCAATTAGCATCACTACTGTTGTCAAAAAGTTTAACACGTCCTCAAACAACGTTCCTTCATTTACAGACATATGTTGTACAGAAAACATGCAAAAGATGATTAAAAACACGAAGCTCCAGCGCAGGAATGTCGTGTTACAAGAAACTACGGCAAGTTTGAGAGAACAAAAACGTCCCGTGCGGCAATTCCACTGCCGGCTTTCTTAAAGGGGCCGCAGCACAGAATATACAGACACGGGAAAAATGACATTGGTTATAGCTGTAAATTTCGGTGTCGGTAAATTTTTGTTTCATCAACCCCTATCGTGGACTAACATAATCCTGTGCTGTCATCTGCTAAAAGTTTAGGAACCAATCATCATCTGAAGCAGGGCTCCGAACTGTTTTTACACTGGGACCCACATTTTTCCAGTATAAAATGGTCCAGGGCCCAGTCATTTACACAGAATTGGGTCATAATACGCAATCCTCCTTGAATTATCTTTAAATGAATTTTTAAATCATCGTTTGGTGGGAGGAAAACTTAATAAGGATCAGACCTTTTTACATCCCCCACTTTTTCCTCACGAGTTTAAGAACGAGGGGTAGACTAAGGATGTCCCAACGAGAAAAACATAAGAACCTAACTGTACGGTTGATGAGAGAAAAGGCGGAATAAAAGGGCTGGAATCAAAATAAAATAAGGAGCGAAAAGAAGGGGGGGAAAAAGAGAAAAAAAAAAAAAAAAAAACAGGAAAAAAAAAAAGAGGGAGGAAGGGGGGGGGGGAAAACCGGAACGTGGTGTGATTTGGCAGAGAGGGAGAAAAAAACGTGGTGCAAACAGACAGCTGCATTCAGACGGTTCTACGATCTTTGTGCTTTGGCAGATCGTCGCACGTCCAAAACCTTCACGATCTGATATCGTCATATCGCACAGCGCGACACAGAGGATAAATATAGCTAACGGACCGCTAACTGCTGCTGCGCCAAAAAACCAAACCAAAACAGATCAGGATTAAGTCTTGGAGGCGTTGACGTTTGCAGTGTGGACTCTTTACTCTGCAGGAATCGGAGGTGAGTGGATAAAACGTGGTTTGTCAGCTGTTTACGATAAAGCTAACGAGCTATCCACTCGGCTGTAATCGTTAACCTGCTCGTAAACATCGGCGCACACGTCCCTGCGCTCTGAAGGCGTGGTCACGGGTGGTGTTTTTTTTTTTAAACTGTCACTTGCTCAAACCGTTTTTCCAACATTGCCAACCTGAGGTTTAACCGAGGTCGTATTCCAGCACGTTTTAACGTGAAAAAGTGGGATTTCCGGGTGACGACTCCCGTCATTGATCTCGCTCTTTAATTTTGATTTAAAAACTGAACTGAGTACATTTACAGTTTAACAGCCAAATGCTGAAAAATAGGGATGTTCGATATCCGATATCAATCTATGCAGACAACTGCAGGGTTGCAAAATTTAAGACACCATAGAATATGAAGTATTGAGTATGTTTACTGTATATTACGGTAATAAACAGTAAAAGCGCACGTCGGAAGACGTGTAGGTTTTAAAATTGTCACCAGATATCTAAGATCTGAACTTCAGCACGACTCCACTGAACTGAGGAAATGATTTAGTGATTATATCACGTGTCAGTAACGTGGAAGTTACCTGTTCCAGATGCATGAACACGCTCTTTCATGCAGTCCAAGCCCATTTTCAAATCAAATGTATTAATTTTAGATTATTACGGGCTACTTGTCGCTACATAAGATGCCATGTTACCATGTCTGTATTTCAGCTCAGGGGGGGGGGGGGGGGTTCTTGGCCTTCATTTAGCCCTCTGAGGTGCCACCGTGTACAGGGCAATTCAACGTATTATTTTTTATAACTTTAACATAAACACCAGCACATCATTACAAACATGCTCTGCAAGTCAGTTTCAGACGCCTTTTAGCTTCATTTAATGCTAAACTTGATATAAATTAGAAGTGTAACGCAAAAAACAACAAAAAAACAAATCGAATACAAATACTTTCCCCCCTCGCAAATAAAAATGGGTCATTGGCATGACGCGCATATTTGTGTCTGAGTGTATCATTGCTTTTTTAAAATAATCTGATAAATCCATTACATGCATCATTTTATTCTGTAAAAATTTTCTAGTTTCATACATTTTCAGCACATTCCAATAATTATATATATATATATATATATATTTTATGTTTTGACATCACAAATCCCAACATCGGTGGTACAACCGTCCGAGCAAATAAAAATACGAAGAAAACTTTTTAATATGGTGTTTTAATTTATAATAGATTAAAAATAAAACCTCTTGGCATAATTTTATGTTGAAAATCTTTCTAATAAGCCGTCCTTTATAAATATATATAAATATAAATAATGGTTTCAATTTTTTGAGATAATTTCAAATCTTGTGTCCAACAATTTGTTCGTCCTAAAATGTCAGGGTGGTGTTACCATAGAAACATGACTTTAATTGTCTAATAAAGAGGTCGTAACAGCAAACATGATGCTGCTGCAGCCAGAAGATCCCAGTAGACTTTACTGGTGAGTGAAAAGGTTTGTTATTCTCTATAAAATATGGATAAATGTAGCTTTTCTCCAACTCATAGGTAGACTGGTACACTTTCAATGTCAGGAGGTACAACCGATGTAAAACTATGAATTTGTTATTTTATCATAAAAGTCTTTAATTTAGTTTAAACATATGTATTAACATGCTAATACTGAAGCTAATGTAAGAGTCCAAATAGATACTTGCCATTTTCGTATGCACAAAAGATTGAAATACAGTAAAAAAATGTATTTGAACACTTTGAAATTTAGTTGAACAAACATGACAGTCTGGAACAATGTGTTAAAAACAAAGAAATATGCTTTCCCTCCATTTTGAGAAAACTTTTTGGACGCTGCATTTGTCACTGACCCAAATACTGATACAAATACCGGCTGCTTTGGACACCCCCAGCATCTCCTCTCCTGCCTCTTGGGTGTTTACTGAGGAACCTTTTAGCTTTCTGCCAAACCAGAACTCACCTCAAGTTCCAGAATATCGGTTTTTTATCGATAGTGATTAGTGTTTTTGGCCGTTTATAGGTCGGCGGTGCTCACGTCTCTTTAAGACGCTGAGCTGCATGTACGTCTGTAGTCACGTGACTCCACCCATCCAGTCTGTAACCAGCCATCGTCCGTTCATCGTCACCGAGGGATCGATTTTAGGCCAGATCATCCAGCTCTACCAGCAGGTGACGCTGCAGCTAAGCTTTACTTTGCTCTCCGCGTTGTACGCTGCAAAGCGGACATCATTATTGGCCGTTTTAAAGCTGCACCGTGGCTGCTTTAGCAAAGAAATGCAATATGACATCATCACCAGAGAAGAAGAAGGAGGCCAGAGAGAGATGAGTCAGGATAAGACTGACTGCAGAGATCACAGGTGGGAGGAAGATGGCGGATGAGCCGTCGAGAGGGGCCACGAAGAGTCTGCAAATCTTTAAAATCATGCATGAGTTCATGTTTGTTCCTCGGGGTTCTTGATTGTTCATCGGGTCTTACATAAATTAGTTTTATCAGCGGAGTATGAGGTCATGTATCAACTTGCAATTAATGTACTCTCACCATGATGTGTCACCGAGGTTCGCTCGGGAGCTGCAGGCTATTTTTTTCTCTGTTTTGTTTACTGAAGAAACGATTGAGTCAGAAATAAACATTTGGCCTGTAAATCACGTCGGTACGCCGTGTTGATGAGATGCATGTTGATGTCAGCCGATATTAAAAGGCTCCTTCGTCTCTTTGTTTGTATCCCAACAAGCCAGAATGCTTCAGTGAATATCATCAGCATCACGAGTCCCGGAGGTCTCACGCTCTCACCCTCGTCCCCTCGTTCTCCCGCTTACGAGCAGCAGGCTTCACCCAGAATCGGCTTGTAATTAAAAACTTTGTCGTAAAATTAATCAGGATTGTTTTTCCTGCAGAAGATGCTCGGGGTTAAAGTGAAAGGGATGATAAGCAGTTTGCATTAAAGCCTCCGTCACATCGCGGCTCATCTTCTTTGCATATTTTACTTTAGTTAAAAGCAAAGTCCAACAATATTCAAACCCAGACGCTTTCTAGTTCCTCCAGCTTTGTGACATCATCATCCTGCTGGAAGCAGCATGAGAAGATGCCGAACTGTGGTCATAAAGGTGGACATGGTCAGCAATGATACTCAGGTAGGCTGTAGGGCTGGGCGATATGGACCAAATGAATCGCAATATATTTATTTTAGATGATATATACCTGTATTTTTACCCTAATTTGTCTGAAAGTTTCATTTCATATCAAACGGCTGCTTTTTTTTTTTAGTATTGAAACATGTTTAACATAAAAGTATCGCTCCTCTGGAACCGAAAACACTGGTTAGAAATGTTTGTTAAATCAAAGTATTTAAAGATAGTTGCTGGTTTTTTATGATTTTTTTGTAAAAGTCTTGGGGAGGATCGTCTTCCAGACAGTTTAAATAATAGGAGTGGGGAAAAAAATATCGCTACACTGAAATATTGCGATATTTTCATATGCCAATATCTATATTTAAAAACGTCTTTTCTTTTGGCTGAGAAGAGCCGCTCTTCCAACTCCCGAACGGCTCTTAATTCAAGAATTTTTAGCACCATCTGTCATCTTAGAGGCAGAATCCGGACTCCCCCCCCATTTCTGTTTGTGAAAACTGTTCAGACTGATAGCTCCCCCCCCCCCCCCCCTCAGGCCGCATCGCTCCTCAGTCTATTCAGCTTTAAGTCTCTGAAGCAGTTGAAAGCCAAACCTGTATTAACCTGGTTTTCCTGTTTTTGTTAAATTGTGCAAAAGGACAATGCAGATACGAACATGCAAACTGAACAACTACAAACAACGTTGGTGGTTTTACGTGTGTAGTTGTTGTGTCTAAAAATAATAATAATATACTTAATTAATCCCAATTAGTGCGTCAATCAGTAAATTTGTTGTATGTAATATATATATATATATTTCTGTAATTAAACTTAAAAAGGTGCAATTTGCATATTATATAGACAAATAATATGCAAATCAATATATTTCAAGCTTTTGTTTGAATGTTGCTGATTAGGACTTGCAGCTTAAGAAAACCTCTAATTCTAAAACTCAAAATTAGAATATTGCATAAAATCAATTAAAAAAGGACTTTAAATACAAAAATATCAGGCCTCCTAAAGTAAAATCTTGCATCTGTACTAGTACTTGGTTTGGTCCTTTTGCATGAAAGACTCCATAACCCGGGGGGGAAGGGAGGAAAGCAGCAAAAACCGGGGGGGGGGGGGGGGGGGAACTTAACCGGGGGGGGGAGGGAGGAGCCACGAGCCACGGGGGGGGGAGGAGGAGATTAAGGGGGGGGAGGGAGTTAGGGGGGGGGGGGAGAGGGGGGGGGGGGGGTCCCGGCGTGGATGGTGGTTGGGGGGGAGAGTTTTTTTTTGTTTGTTTTGTTTTTTTGGGGGGGGGGGGGGGGGGGGGGGGGGGGGGGGGGGTGGGGGGGGGGGGGGGGGTGGGGGGGGGGGGGGGGGTTGGGGGGTTGGGAGTTGGGTTGTTTGGGGGCGGTAAGTTTTTATTTTTTGTTGGATTTTTTTTTTTTTTTGTGTTTTGGGTTGTGTTGGTGAGTGGTGGTTTGGGGGGTTTTGTGGTGGTAGTTTTATTTTTTTTTTTTTGTTTGGTTTTTTTTGTAGGTGTGGGCTTTTTTGTTTTTTTTTTTTTTTTTTTTTTTTTTTTTTGTGGGTGGGGGTAGGTTAGGTTTTCAGCGTGCACCATGAAAGTTTCACGAGAATACTACCTATTCTTCGCTGATCCACCGTCCCCCCCAAGAATTCGAGTGACTGGAAACTTGTTTTACAATTTATTTAGGATTATGATCAAACGTGCTAAATGATTTAACATAAAAACTTTACCTTTGGGATTTTACTGTGAAAGCTACAAAGTTTTGTCGGGGAAACGCTGTCCTGCATCTGTCGCTTCAATTTTTAATGTATTATCAAAGTATGGGATCAGGACTCGGTGTCAGACGATTCCTAAAATCAAGTGACTCAGAATCGGGGTAAAAAAACTTGATCGGGACATCTATACCGATAACTGCAAGATGCAGGTGGTTTAAATTCCCAACGTTCTTTCCTCCATCACTGCAAAACAAAAGCATCATAAGAACTGAAACATCTCCGGTGCATCAAACTGCTGCTCGAACGCAGGAACTATAACCGCCGTTTGGAGGGATCATCATCATGAGATCATTTGTTTCTAAACAATTATGCTTCAAAAATCTCACCTAGCATATTTACAATGAGACCTGATCATCGTCCCTTCTTCTCGGCTATAGTTGGTCTAAAGAAGCCCCAAACTTCCAGCCAACAACCAGCCTGATGAAAGCAGCCATCCCGGATGCTAAGTGTTCCTGGCAGCGAGGCAGGTAACCCTCAGGAGAGCCCCGGTCTCAGCTTTAGTCTCCTTACAGACACCCGGTGATAAATTGATCCTTCTACCGCACGCTGTGCTCCAGCCTTCCCCCACTTATTCCTCTGAGCCAAACAGCCCCATTGTTGTTCAAAACCCTATTAAACTGGATGACATGTTACTTTTTACCAGGAAGCCACACAGTGTAGTCCGTTTTCTCACTCATTAATCATCCTGCCCCCCCAAATATGGGGTCAGAAAAGGCAAGCAGTCTCTAGTTAATGCAGAATTTCCTTTGAGGAGCATTTCATAAAGATAAAACCGTAGGAGCTGCCATGTAGGGAAGAGTCGTCGTAAACTCAGGATGCTGCGATTCGATTATCAAACGATCATCACAAGACTGGAGACAATTTTTCTCTGGATTCTGGTCATTTAATTATGAACCAGAAAAGCACTCAGAGTTCAGACAAGCCAAGCAGCTCGACTCCCTTATTTTTGTGAGTTCTGGATCATCGTATCTGGAATTTTCTCTGGATCAACTTTGGAACATTATAACTCATTAAGATCCTTTTTTTTTTAATCATAGCAACCATGGAATCACAAAGTCCAAACAGTGGAGCGTACAAAGTAATAAAATACACAAAATTAAAGGGAAAGACCATAAAAAGGCAGGCAAGTAAACGGGCATACAGGGGAGGACCCACTGACCTTTGATTTTTTTTTTTTTTTTTTTTAACACTGTAATTTTAATGCATGGCATCGTTGGAAATGGGTTTTATTGGTTCTTTGAGTTTCTGCTGGGTAGGGTTGTCGATATAAAATTCAAACTCGATATCGATATCTAAAAAAATATTCGATACTCGACACCATTTTCGATACTACAGGGGACAAAAAAAAGGGACAAATACTTGAAAACATAAGATATATTTGTATGAACTTGAAACTCTTATCTTATGCTAGTTGAATAAATGTGCAAATAAATGCAAAAAAAATATACCCAAAAATAAAGCAATTTGACAATATTTTAAGGTTGTCAGTGGTATTATTTTTAAATCCAAAAAATCTAAAAGTGACAATGGTGGAAAATATGACTTTTGACTTTGTGCAAACTATAATTATAATAATAAAAATAGTAGCAATGACGCCATTTTTGGTTTGAGGTAAACACAAAAGAATTAGAAAAATATTTTGATGTATTAAACTATGCAAGTAGACAGCAGCCAGTTCTGAACAGGACAACAGTTCTGTTGGTTGATTTGTCTTAAAATTATCGGTGAAATGAAGTTCTGCTGCAGATAATGTTACACAGGAGCCCCCCCCCCCCCCCCCCGCCCGCCCCGCATTATACAGCGATCACACACAGACGGCGAGAAATGTGAATATCAACCGGAGAAATTAGACACATAAATGTTACCGGTGAGTTAATTCACTATTCCTGAAATAAAGTCCAGGTTGGGAAATGTGGACTTGCAGCGGCGCTAAACGTCACTAATAACGCGTTTTTAAGTTACATAATAAACGGGAGCTTTAAGTAACTAACCTGTCTGAGTTCATCATGAAGTTCAGGATGTCGATGCTTCGCCAGCTTTGCTGCTGCTGCTGGACTTTGCTGCGAGCGTTATGACGCACAGTTTGCACACAGACCTGTCTGCGTATTTCGCTTTTCCTTCGTCTGCTGCATGTGAAAAACTTCCAAACAAGGATTTTTCCTTCTTCATTTTCTAATAAAACCATCTGGTCTGGATTCCAGCAGAAACACGAGCTGTCAGGATCTCCGCCTGCTGTCGGTCAGCCGCTGTTTACCTGCCGAGTGCGCGCGCGCTGTAGTATCGATACCATTGGAAATTAGTATCGTTGTCGACACTGCGTTTCAGTGTCGATACTTTTTGGAGTATCGATATTTTTGACCACCTTACTGCAGGGATCTTCTGTTTCAATTTCGTGATCTTTTGCCAAGTGATGTCAGAGGATTAAATCTTTATGAAATTCTTTAGTCCGATGCTAAAAATGTTCACGGCCAAAACTTCAGACCACGACCGGAGTGAAATGAATAAAGCTCACGGTCTCTTTCACACATCACAATAAAAAGTTGGGAGTTTTCCCTTCAGAAAATCCACATTTTCAAGTAACGGTGAACTCATTTCAGGGGAATAAACTCAGTCGGTGTGAAATCTTGAAGGATCTTCAGATTCTTACCTGCAGACAGAAACTCCTCTCAGTCGTAACAGCCGGCATCGTAGTTCAGACCAGCTCCGTTTGTGATCCTCTCCCCAAAAACCTCCAAATGTGGTGACCATTAAAAAAGTTTAAAGCTTAAGCCAACTGTTCTGCCAGGGACTCCAAAACTGCAGCTTTCTCCGTCTGGAACGAAGGTGGTGAATCCTCCAATCAGTGAACACCTGCAGCTAATTAGACCACGTGCGAGGTCCAGCCCACCTGCTGCTCTGAGCCGCGTGCTGTTCCAGCTTTTCCTCATGTCAGCAAACACAGTTAGAGAATCGAGGCCTGGAAAACATCAATGCAAGCTCTCATACATGAATCAAAATGTTTAACCTTTTCTGTGCAAACAGAAAAACGAACTGAACAAAGTTTGAAGCTCCATATTGTCAAGATTTTTAAGCATTTTCACTGATTTATGGAGATCCACAGAATATTGTGTACTATGCCAATACAAACACTGAATGTACCAAAGGAAAGCTTAACGTGTTTACACGTGAATAGCAGCCAGTGAGTTAATTGGATCTTTTCTGGCCCTGTATGAATGTGAATTTTATTTAAGCGTTGTACACTTGCATCCCCAGCTCAGATAAGCTTTTATGAGACTTTTGATGTGAAAAACAAGAAAATGACCAGCATACGAAGGAAAAACTCAGCTTGGTAACAACCAAACAGCACAAGGTCCTTAAAGTCCAGGATGCAAAGTCTTTGGTCTGTTTCCATGCCTTTGCAAAAGTAAGCAGTTTCCTGTTTTTGTGCATTTATTCTGTTTTTAAACTGCAGCCAGATGCTGCTTTGCTGTCAGGTGTCACTCATACAAAGTGTTAACAACTTTCTCTCAGCCAAATAAAGGACACACTATATACATGTACATATATATATATATATACATATATATATATATATATATATATATATATATATATATATATATATACATAAAAAACGGAGTTAACTGCTTCTACAAATAAACTCTTCATTTACTTTTTAGATATTTTTACCAAATCACATGAAGTAGAGGGTTTTAATGATGTTAAATGGAGATAGGAGGTTTGTACCCGACCGCGACAAAAAGCAGTTAACTCAGTTTTTTCCTAGATGGTGGTTAACTGTTTTTGCAAATGAACTCTCTATATATAAATATATATTTATATACACATACATATACATACACATACATATACATATATATATATATATTTAAGATATATATATTTATATACAACATATATACATACATATATATATATATATATTTAAGATATATATATTTATATAAGGCATTATCTGCAGCAAAACTAATCGGTAAGTCCGACCTGCTTTTTTATCCTCTTCAAAATAAAATTCTGTATCTGTAGAAAACTTAAATAAACTAATGCTGTACTTACGAGCTTTTAAACATGAACTGGTAATACAACGTGAAGGCTGAGTCGTTCCTGTTCGTCTGTAAAACTGGGAAAGGAACTTAAAAACCACAGTGAAGCCAGTGGCTGCAATGCTAACGAGCTGAGATCGTTCTCTGGCAGACGTCACGTCTGGTTTCAGCGAACAGCGCCACAGTCTGGTCAGCTGCTGAAATACAGCCATGTTTCCTCATAACTCGCTTGTTTCTGTTACACAGATCGTCATGAAGAACGTTTTGGTCTATAAAACATGGCAGAAAATGTCAAAGACGTGTCATCAGCTCTTTACACCCATGATGAACGCTCAAAAGCTCAAAACGTGCTACAGGAAGGCTGCACGTCCTTATGATGTCATTCACATAGACTTTGCGTGTAAACCAGACACCCTGACGTCCATTGTTTGGTCTGAAAGCACTGGTGGACGAGGAGGGGGATAAATCCACGAAAGCAGTCCACTCATCTTCCAGATCAGAACCGAAAGTCAAACCAAAGAAACCTAAACCACCAGTAAACTGAGCCACGGTGGATTTTTATTCTGCTCCAGCTTTGGTCCAGACTCAGAATATGTATCAGTTACATCCATTTAATTACTTGCAGAGCTAAAAATGCCAGAAAACTGTTTTTCTCTTCCTTCAATCCTCTTTTTTTCTTTCCACTCCTCCACATCTGCACAGCAGGGCAGCTAATTATGAGTGGACAGGCCGTAAACACGAGGCCCGAACAAAGAGCAACGTTAGAAACTCAGCAGCTCAGGACAAAGACGTCCTTCACAGCTCATAGATGGACTGGAAAAGCAGTTGCAACAATGTCCTTTAACAGACCTCTCCATATTATACATGCATGAATGGGACCGTTGTTCCCTCCTGCGAACGTAATGTACAGTTGCCTCACATAAGCCAAGTTATTCATGCGAGCTGGAAATGGGAAGACTGCGGCGTTTTGATCACGGCCGGTAAATACACAGCCTGAAGCAGACGGAAGAAATTGTTGGCACCTCGGAGCCCACAGAGGGAGAAAGTAGCAGCAGGACACAAAGCTCTGGATCAGCACAAACAAAGATGACAGACCTCTGTGGTAATGGAAAAAGGAAAAATGGCAGCGCGCTGGCTGATTATGGTCTCCTCTGTGTCGCCTTCAGCAGGAGGGAGATTGAGCCGGTCGTTTCCACGACAGACCGACAGGGCCAGCTTGTTTCATTTTTCACCGTTTTGGTTGATTATGAACCATAAACATGAAAACAGGTCAGGAGGTGTTGAAAGTTGTTCCAGAGCAGCTTAATGACTCGAGGACAACGGCTGTCTCAGAGGGAGCAGCAGGACAGCAAGATCCTGCTTTTAAAGAAGACGGAGAAAATATTCCCACAATCCTGGAAAGTTGATGCAGCATTTGCCTCATTATTTCTGCTTTATGTGCGTGAGGTGGTTCAGAAAGAACTGCTGAGATATTAAAGCGTAAAGGAGACGCAGAGATGAGCAGCAACGAGAGTAAAAAACTAAAATACAGAAAAAAAGACATCTGTTTTAGGGATGCTTCATGTTGGATCTTTGGCCGATATCCGATATTTTATAAGAATGGGATATTATCCAATATGCTGTCATTTTAAAACCCATTTGTTGTTATATCTGATTGGTGGTATTTACAACTCATTTGGCTGATATCTAATGTGCTGATATTTTACAACTCATTTGGCTGATATTCAATGATATCTGATATGCTGATATTTTACGACTCATTTGGAACCGATATGCTGATATTTTACAACTCATTTGGCCGATAACCGATATCGTGATATTTTACAACTCATTTGGCTGATATCTTATCTGCTGATATTTAAAACTCATTTGGCCACTAACCGATACCTTTTTACAACTCATTTGGCTGATATCTGATATGCTGATATTTTACGACTCATTTGGCCGATATCCGATTTTTACAACTCATAAACATTGATATTTCCCTATCTGATATGCTGATATTTTACAACTCATTTTGGCGTCGATATGCTGATATTTTACAACTCAATTGGCAGATGATATCTGATATGCTGATAATTTACAACTCATTTGGGTGATATCTGATATGCTGATATTTTACCACTAATTTGGCCGACATCTGATATTTTACAACTCATTTAGCAGATTACCGATTTGCTGATATTTTACAACTCATTTGGCTGACATCTGATATGCTGATATTTTACAACTCATTTGGCCAATATCTGATATGCTGATATTTTACAACTCATTTGGCCAATATCTGATATGCTGATATTTTACAACTCATTTGACAGATATCTAATGTGTTGATATTTTACAACTCATTTGGCTGATAACTGATATACTGATATTTTACAACATATTTGGCAGATATTTAATATGCTGATATTTTACAACTCATTTGAGCAAAATCCAATATGCTGATATTTTAAAACTCATTTGGCCGATAACTGATATCGTGCTATTTTACAACTCATTTGGCTGATATCTTATATGCTGATATTTCAAAACTCATTCGGCCAATAACCGATACGCTGATATTTACAACTCATTTGGCTGATATCTGATATGCTGATATTTTACAACTCATTTGGCTGATATCTTACATGCTGATATTTCAAAACTCATTCAGCCAATAACCGATACGCTGATATTTACAACTCATTTGGCCGATATCTGATATTTTACAACTCATTTAGCAGATAATGATGCTGATATTTTTCAGCTCATTTGGCTGACATCTGATATGCTGATAATTTACAACTCATTTGGGCGATATCTGATAGCTGATATTTTACAACTCATTTGGCTGATATCTGATATGCTGATAATTTACAACTCATTTGGGTGATATCTGATATGCTGATATTTTACAACTTATTTGGGCGATATCTGATATGTTGATATTTTACAACTCATTTGGCTGAAATTCAATATGCTGAAATTTTATGACTCATTTGGGCGATATCTGACACTACTACCAATATCAAAAGTGGGAAATGTTATAAATTCATTCCTTGTGCTAAATTAGAAAAATACTTCTGCTGCAGATCAGGTAGATACTGATGACATCATGCGGCGTGGTGGGCGTGGCCTTGTGGCGTTCTCATGCCCTATGGATTAATAAAAGAGAAAAAACAAAAAACATCCTGCGGGTTCCGGCTAAATATTAGTTAATTACTGTATATCGGTGCAATGGCCAATATTCAATATAGGTTTCAATCTAATATCAGCCGATACCAGCATTGGGCCGATACTGTCATGCATCTCTAACCTGTTTACATCTTTACCACAGCTGTCCATGAAGTTCCATTAATGCCATTTACCGCATCAACCTGCATCCAGATATCCTCTGGGATTGACCGATACAGATTTTTGGGGGCTGATACAGATACCAGTATTTTCTAATCTATCGAACAAAGTACTTCAAATAAATATATAAAAAGGAAACTTGTGCACTTGTAAACAAATATTAAATAGAAACATTAAACATAATATATATATATATATATATATATATATATATATATATATATGGGGGTGTCAAATAAAATAATTTATTATTAGCATCTTTGATTGTTGCCATAATCTCTATTTTATTGACTTTTATTCATCATTTTTAATTGGTTTAATTGTACTTTATTAACTCATACAGCTTGATAAGGTACAAAAATGGACCATGAAGGTACAGAAAGGACCCCCCCCCCCCCCCCCAGCAACAAGCATTTGTACCCTTTTAAGTACAAATTGGTACCTCTATTTTTGATTGTGTAGTGGTGGTATTGGCCAAAACACCCGATACCGATAACCGCAAATATCAGCCTAAAATATCGGCCGGCTGATTTATCGGTCTATCCTTGATATGCTCAATGTGTTTCCTGATGCAGGGATGCTGCTGCACAGTTCTACACATCTGTAATTTTACTACATTCATGTAGACAAAGCTCCAAATACTCACGAGCCTGAAATACAGGTGAGTACTTATTTGGTATAAGTATTAAGTATTATAAGTTATACCGGGTACAGTATGGATGAAACATCCCGGTGATGAGTGAGAGAAACGGTTTGGGTTTTACTTTATATATTGCATCATTTATGTCATGAGCTCGGGTGGAGGAGCGGTCGTCACCAGCTGGAGGGTCGGTGGGTCGATTCCAGACATGCTGCGTGTCCACGGCCGCGACTCTGAACCTCATTTTACCTCCTGACCTGCCTGCTGGGGTATGAACGTGTGTGTGGACAACGTATGACTGGAAAAGTGCTTAATACGTGTAGTCCATCCCGTATATGTCCACCATAGGAGATTATCACACTTACCGGAACTTCCCGGTATTTGGACACTTCCTCTTCCGGGCCATGTTAACGACAGCCGTTCCTGCTCTGTTATACTGTTTAAATCAGACAAACTCCAAACATATTTAAGTTTTCATTCTAGACTGAAGTGATACTAAGGATCAGAAGTGGATCAAAGCGATCGATCTGCCGCGAGTGAAGGGCCGAACTTTATAATAAAACACACGTTTGTTTGTCCCCGGTGGGGCACAACACCGGCACCTCACGGCATGCTAGCATTAGCCAGCTAGCGTTTACTGACGTGCTTAACTTTGTGCGTCTTAAAACACACAAACATCTGAAAATCGGGTCTGTACCCCCCCGTTTCCAGTGGAACAACTGGGGACTGCCAAGAAAGGAGACGCTTTCAGATGCTTGTGTGTTTTCAGCCGCACAAAGTTAGGCACGTCATCAAGCTGGCTAATGCTAACCTGCTAACAATAGTCCGCCAGCTACTACTCTGTTAAACTTTGTAAATCGGATAAACGCCAATGCCAAGTTTTCATTCCAGACTGAAGTGATGCTGAGGAAGAAGTGGATCAAAACGACCGATTCGCCGCGGTGAAGGACCGAACTTTATAATAAAACGACACACGTTTGTTTGTGGTCGGCAGACTGCGCAGTCGTGTTAGCAGGTTAGCATTAGCCAGCTCGATAACGTGCCTAACTTTGTGCGGCTGAAAACACACAATCATCTGAAAGCGTCTCCTTTCTTGGCAGTCCCCAGTTGTTCCACTGGAAACGGGGGGGTACAGACCCGATTTTCAGATGTTTGTGTGTTTTAAGACGCACAATGTTAAGCACGTCAGTAAACGCTAGCTGGCTAATGCTAGCATGCTGTGAAGTGCCGGTGTTGTGCCCCACCGGGGACAAACAAACGTGTGTTTTATTATAAAGTTCGGCCCTTCACCGCGGCGAATCGATCGCTTTGATCCAGCTTTTGATCCAGTATCATTTCAGTCTGGAATGAAAACTTATGTATGTTTGGAGTTTATCCGATTTAAACAGTATAACAGAGCAGGAACGGCTGTTGTTAACATGGCCCGGAAGAGGAAGTGTCCAAATACCGGGAAGTTCCAGTAAGCGTGATAATCCCCTATTATGAGGACATTGAGAGAATGGTGGTTTTTAATCAAAAACTTATTTATTAAAACTATTTTTGAAAAGATTTTTTAATTAAAAGCATCCAGTTGCATTTAAACTCGTGGGTGGAGAGGTAACCTCCACTTACAGCCATGATGAGCCAGAACTGGTCCAGTCCCAGTTCCTTATGGTCTAATGATGATGATCTCCCGCTTTGACCGAGGCCGGTCCGATGGGGAGACGGTCGTCTACCTCAGAGAGGAAAGAACGGAGGCTTACGGGGAGGCATGTTTGTTTGCAGCATCACTGCAGAGATAAAAACACAGAATCATGACTGAAAGGTGACGTTTGCCCTCAGTGCTGATTTTAATCAGAAAATGGCACAAACGTCTCCGCTTCTGCAATCTGGGATTAACGTCAGTCACTCGGGATTTGTTTCAGTACGGCCACGAGCTCATTATGATAATCTGATGTTAAAATGGCCGTTAGCTCTGCGACCGGCGGAGGCGTGAAGCCGCTCAGCAGCAGAGAACATGCGTGACACACGGAATGACTCGCTTCTTCACATGCCAGACATTTAAGGGTTAAATGACATCATTCACTGCATTTAACGCACCAGACCGCTGCACCAGTAAAACCAGTATAAACAAGCAGCAAAGAAACCACGGATGAGGAAGGTCAGAGGGATGAAGATGAGGAAGGTCAGAGGGATGAAGATGAGGATGATCAGATGGATGAAGATGAGGAAGGTCAGAGGGATGAAGATGAGGATGATGAGCTGGATGAAGATGAGGATGATGAGTGGATGAAGATGAGGAGGTGGGATGAAGATGAGGATGATCAGATGGATGAAGATGAGGAAGGTCAGATGGATGAAGGTGAGGAAGCTCAGATGGATGAAGATGAGGAAGGAAAAAAAGAGGGGAAGAATCAGATGGATGAAGATGAGGAAGGTCAGATGGATGAAGGTGAGGATGATCAGATGGATGAAGATGAGGAAGGTCAGATGGATGAAGATGAGGAAGGTCAGATGGATGAAGATGAGGAAGGTCAGATGGATGAAGATGAGGAAGGTCAGATGGATGAAGATGAGGAAGGTCAGATGGATGAAGATGAGGAAGGTCAGATGGATGAAGATGAGGAAGGTCAGATGGATGAAGATGAGGAAGGTCAGTTGGATGAAGATGAGGATGATCAGATGGATGAAGATGAGGATGATGAGCTGGATGGAGATGAGGATGATCAGATGGATGAAGATGAGGAAGGTCAGATGGATGAAGATGAGGAAGGTCAGATGGATGAAGATGAGGAAGGTCAGATGGATGAAGATGAGGAAGGTAAGATGGATGAAGATGAGGAAGGTCAGATGGATGAAGATGAGGAAGGTCAGATGGATGAAGATGAGGAAGGTCAGATGGATGAAGATGAGGAAGGTCAGTTGGATGAAGATGAGGATGATGAGCTGGATGAAGATGAGGAGGATAAGCTGGATGAAGATGAGGAAGATCAGATGGATGAAGATGAGGAAGATAAGCTGGATGAAGATGAGGAAGGTCAGATGGATGAAGATAAAGCACCAGCACATCGTCATGCCGACCTGAGGGCCTGATTACAAACTCACTGCTTAGCACATGATCGGTGGGGGTGGTGGTGGGGTGGGGGGGGTGGGGGGGGGGGGGGCAGTATTTTGTTTGGACCACCCGTGTTTTCCACGAGAGCAGCGGTTTGATGATGTCATCCATCATCAAAGACCAGCAAGCGCTGATGTTCTGCAGCAGAGCAGATAAATACTTGAACCAGCTTCTAACCCTGAATCAGGAGAACGTTTCCTCAGCTCAGACACAGGAACCATCAGACTGCAGTAAATGTTTCTAGCATCAGCAGCAGCTCATGAAAGACGCTTCACATGTCAGACCGTCCTCATCCTCATGCAGTCATGTTCTTCAGAAACATTTCTACTCTGCTCTGAACTGAGGCGAGAGACAAAGAGAAGTTAATAACTCCCTCCTCACTTTTATCAGCTTCTTATTCCAATAATCCAAGCAGAAAGTCTCTCTGAGCGAAGACGAGGCAGAAGCAGCATTCTTTCATTTAAAGCCCTGCTGCTGAATAAAAAGCATTATCTGGTGAAATCTTCGTGAAAAAGGCGCTTGACCCTGAAACATCCAGTTTGCTTCGGCTTTATTGAACATACAGATTTAGACCTGGAGGGAAAACGATTCCAGACCCTGATGAATGAGGTCACGATGGCACCGGGTCACTCCGCTGATGGGGGAGCGTTCATAAGAGGGCCGACCCGGACCGAGCTGCACCAGGCTCGGCGTGGCGGAGGAGGTCCGAACAGGACAGTCGCACTCATTCATCCGTTCGTACAGTCGTACTCATTCATCCGTTCGTTCTACTTAAAGTGTTGGTGAGATGAAGGAGTTGTGCTGCAGGTAATGTCTTATGGAGGCTGCCCTGCCTCTCCCGTTATATGGGTGCACGCTGGAGGACGACTTAATCTGAACATCGCCCGAAGGAATCAAAGTGACTCAGAAATTGACCTATGGCTAAGCCCCGCCCCCTCCACTCACTCGGACAAACAAACATTCGGTGACAGGCGCTATGTGACATTTCGGGAGATGACAGCTGTCAACACGGACAACAGACGCGTGATCAGACAGAGAGATCATGACAAGATAAATTAAAAAACATAAAAACAATACAAACAAACAAAAAGAAATTGTTCAGAAGTCTTAAACTGGGAGTAGATATCAGCCTGTGAATCTCTGAATGTGACTCGTGTCGCTCCCTCAGTTTCTTGCACAAACTGCTGCACGGCTGCTGTTGTTGTGCCAAAAAGTGATCATCTGACAAAAACTGATCAAACAGCCACGGAAGCGGAGCAGTCTGGCTGCAGCTTGGAAGCCAGAGGCGTGTCGTTATCGACGTTACTACACCTATTACACGACAGCGTCTTATGTACCGTTACCACGTACCAAAACTAGCATGTTTAGCTAGCGTTAGCCAACTTAAACTAACGTTAGGGAAGGTAACTTCATATTTCTTTCAAGCAAAGTGACAACATGTTGCCTCGAATACGATGTTCCCTTACCTTAGAACAGATGTAGACATCCTTGTTCATTTTATCCACGTTCAGTTGATGTTGTGGTCTGCCGCATAACTTTGGCTTGATGTGACTTGGTAAAAGGCAAAAAAATACGCCCTGTCACCCAGCCACTCAGGATACCTAGTATCGGAGTTGCATGTACCCCATGCACACGTTTGACCATTTTAAACTAAAAAGAACACATAAAAACGAACAAAAACGGACTAACTTCAATGCATTTCAATGGACGTTCAAGCAGAGAATGTCCGATGCTGCGTTCCATTTGAACTCGGAAGTCGGAAATTCCCAGTTCCGAGTAGGAAGTTTCAACTGGAACGCCCCCCTGAAGTCGGATTTCCCACTCGGAAAGTCGGACAACTCTCGCAGCTCCGAGTTCAGATTTAAAGATGGCCGCGCCCAGTGTTAGCAGTTTTAGAAGCTTCTGTAATGTTACATTTATTTACACTTCTTACTTATATTTTGTTGCATAAATCAATCGTACACGTAGTATTGGTTTATACAGATGTACGGGGAAGCTGCTGTAGTGTAATTCACATTTTTCATGTTGTATATGTGAACTACAACACCAGCTGTGCCAACAACGGCTAATAACAATAGCCTTAGCAAACACGTTGTTTTGCTAGGTTGCTAACTGGTTTTCCGACCAGTGAGCTGGAACGCAAGTTGGTCGGGTGTGACGTCACCCCCCAGTTCCCACTTCCCAGTTCCGATGAAAATGGAACGCAGCACGAGTGTATGGGATAGCTGTGCGCACTGTGATTGGCTCATCGCGTTTGGGGGCGTGGTTTAGCCATAGGTCAATTATGAGGAAATACACTCATAAACTCCTAGACATAAGGTAATCCTCTAAGTACAGATTAAGATTATTTAATTTAGTGGAAAATGTTCAAATAACCATTAAAGTACTGAAAGATACCAAAACATCATCATCGTCACGAACAGTAGGCTCGTTCGGATTGGCTGCGTCTGTCTGGATGGTCAGACGTGAACAGCGTGAGTCGTCAGGGACGATGAAAGCATCTCAGCCGGACAAGTTCGCCAACGTAAAGGCAGCCATGACTGCCAAACTTCACCGTTACGTGCTACAGTTACGTCATTGCACCGTAATATCTGCACCACTTCCTACATTAGCATTGCAGTACCGTTCACGTCGTCTACTGTCCACTCATTTGTAAATTTGTAATGTTCTTTAGTATTTAAACTTAGGTTTCGGCCCAATTCCAATTCCCCTTCCCTTTGGCTTATTCCCCTAAGAAATGGGACAACCCTTCGAAATCCTCACGCGTCACCAATAGGGGATTATCACGCTTCCGTGTTCCGAACTTCCGGTTTTAAACAGTTAGACGGCCCACTTCCGGTCCAGTTCAATGTCCCTGCTTTACTTCGTAGATAACGTGAATAAACGCCAACCCTACTGAAATTTTCACGGATTCCAGACTGAAGTGATACTAAGGAGGAAGTGGATCAAAGCGATTCTCCAGAGTGAAGGGCCGAACTTTATAATAAAACAACGTTTGTTTGTCGCCGGTGGGGCACAACACTGGCACTTCACAGCATGCTAGCATTAGCCAGCTAGCGTTTACTGACGTGCTTAACTTTGTGCATCTTAAAACACACAAACATCTGAAAATCGGGTCTGTCCCCCCGTTTCCAGTGGAACAACTGGGGACTGCCAAGAAAGTAGACGCTTTCAGATGCTTGTGTGTTTTCAGCCGCACAAAGTTAGGCACGTCATCAAGCTGGCTAATGCTAGCCTGCTAACAGTAGTCCGCCAGCTACTACTCTGTTAAACTTTGTAAATCGGATAAACGCCAATGCCAAGTTTTCATTCCAGACTGAGTGATGCTAAGGAAGAAGTGGATCAAAACGACCGATTCGCCGCGGTGAAGGACCGAACTTTATAATAAAACGACACACGTTTGTTTGTGGCCGGCAGACTGCGCAGTCGTGTTAGCAGGTTAGCATTAGCCAGCTCGATGATGTGCCTAACTTTGTGCAGCTGAAAACACACAAGCATCTGAAAGCGTCTCCTTTCTTGGCAGTCCCCAGTTGTTCCACTGGAAACGGGGGGGTACAGACCCGATTTTCAGATGTTTGTGTGTTTTAAGACGCACAATGTTAAGCACGTCAGTAAACGCTAGCTGGCTAATGCTAGCATGCTGTGAAGTGCCGGTGTTGTGCCCCACCGGCGACAAACAAACGTGTGTTTTATTATAAAGTTCGGCCCTTCACCGCGGCGAATCGATCGCTTTGATCCAGCTTTTGATCCAGTATCACTTCGGTCTAGAATGAAAACTTAAGTATGTTTGGAGTTTATCCGATTTAAACAGTATAACAGAGCAGGAACGGCTGTCGTTAACATGGCCCGGAAGAGGAAGTGTCCAAAATCCGGGAACTTCCGGTAAGCGTGATAATCCCCTATAGTCGTCCGTGGCGCAGTAAACTGACATCACAGCTGTTTCCTGAAGAGTTTTTGGAAGAGTTAGCAATGTTCAATGCTGCCGTCTGCAGCATTGAATTGTCAATAAAGTTTTGTTTTCTGGCTGGTATCGAAGTATCGACTCCAGCGTATCAGTACGCCCATCCCTCGCTCAGCAGCAGTCAAACATTCACATTGCGTCCATTCTACACATTACTCGCTCCAACATCAGCAGCTTGTCAGGTAAGAAAATAAATGCAGGAGTCACATTTGAACAACACCTTTTTATTTTGGCATCTTTCCAAACTCTTCCATGAATGGCAGTTTCAGACTGAAGAACAAAGAAAAATGTGAGGACGGGAGGAAAACAGCGGAGCGTTCGGCGTGAACACACTGGGCTGCAGGAGCTGCTTGCAAAATGCAGCTTTTTGGGTTTAAAAAACTTTCAGTCCAATGGTTTTTTGTTTCTTTTTATTTATTTCTTCTTTTTTTTTTTTTGCATTTTGCACACAAAGTGGTGACTCCCAGTTACACTGTCTGCATTTATAATAGTGATGCTGTGAGAAATGATAGCAATGATTTCATTCCTGCCCTGTTTGGGGTAAATACAGTCATTGTAAAACATGATTCTCCTCAGCCCCGTGCACCACTTCCGATCCTCATCTTTTCCATTTTTTACTCTGTTTTCTGGGTTTGCTTCTCCGAGGATCATTCAACACGTTCAGTGGAGCAGAAGAACAAAAGAAACGCTAACTCAGAGTTGCACAAATTTACACACAGCACAGCTGGGGAGAATGCAAAGACCTCGGCCCGAGAACAATAGCAAGGAAACAAAAAGAACAGCAGGAACATCAGAGCTCAGCAGGAGAGACGAGGACAGGAAGGAAAAGGCATGAAAACCAAACCAGCTTCTTCTCCACAGGCCAGTATTGTATACATTGCTGTACATGCTAACTCAATGAATATCCTTTAATATATTTTTTTGTCATTTTTAGTATAAAAACACATACTGATTTACATAAAAAAGGTTCGTCTCTCCAAAAGAGTTTCTCTTCGGTCGGCGCGTTTGCCTAATGCTGCACCGACACGGTCATGTATACATTATTTACATTTACAACCGTATAAAAAGAAGTATATCTCTTGTGTACATGTATTCCAAAAAACCAAATACATCAGATAGGTTCAGTTCTGTGGGGAAATATTTGTTATATACAGCGACAGACAAGCTGAGACGGGAGGAAAGCTGGCACAGCCGACGATGAAAGGATGCCAAACACGCAACAATGGAAGACATGAAGGCAGCAGATGCTGCGTAAAAACACGTCTTTAAGGTTAATATGAAAGATCTTCACATCTTTAGAGTTTTAGTTGCTTCTTAAAATGTGTTTCTCAGCTGGTACTGCTGATTTTTAGTTTAATTCTACTGTAGATGCTGCAAGAAACAGGAATAAAACTGAATGTCCTGTTTCAGGAGCAAATGAACATATATAATCATTTGTTGTCTTGGAACTCAAGGAAGTTGCATAGCTGTATGCGCGACAGATGGCTGGGGAGTAAAACCCAGAGTTATGAGGCTGAAGATAAAGGTTTGTCTCCCTTCCAGGACCAGCCCCTTCTCCACGTCAGTTTGCTCCAGTTTCACTTCCAGAAACACCCGAATCATCTCGAAGGAAAATACTTCAAGGATTTAACATCAGATTTCAATGTAAAGACTGAAACAGCAACACAATCTACTTCTTTGTCTTTAAAACTCATTTCCTAAATAAAACCAAGTAGTTTTTTTTCTGAAAGGAGTACAGCGCGGGTTCCAGCTTTTTTCCAGAAGTTCGCCCCCTCTGGCCACAAGTGGAAGTGACGCTAATGTCGTGCACGCGCATGAGCTGCTTCGACGGCGTTGGTCTCTAATTTAACCCACATTACACTCAGTCTGAGCCCAGAGTCGGAGACACGATGTCTACTGAAGTAACAAAGTTATAAATCTGCAAGTTGTTTACGGTTTGATCGTTGAGTAAACTGACGGACTGCATGCTAACGCTAACAACAGGCTAACGCTGGCTTGTAGATCAAATATCCAAATTCAGAGCCTGAGACCACGATTACCTTATAAAATTACTGCATCAACAAAATTTAACAAGTTGACAAGGGAACAGTCATGTGGCTTCATACTGCTACATTTACATGCTAAAAACTTAGCACTGCAATATTATGCATCCTTATAGGGAGCCGAAGTCACGCCCCTCTACGTCCCCACCGTGGGACCTAAGAGACGAAAAAATATGAATGGAAGTCAATGAGGAGAAAATAATTATCTTCTGGTTCCAGTCATTCTGAATTCCAGAAATGTTGGTTATGGATTTAAATGAAAAATTTTTGTGCAAAGAAAAAATAAGTTACCGCTATGATTTTCGATTATTTCAGGATTTACTTGTAGCCTCTGTGTGGACTACAGCTCTCATCGCAAGCAACATGCGTCACCAGCTGCTGAGTATGCTACCGTCGTGATTTTACTCCGACACGTCGCCGCTTTTTATTTTATGTTTTCCAAGAACAGGAAAAAGAGCATGAACAGATGTGAAAACCGTTTTAAGTCAGGAAATGTTGAGTCTTTCCATCACGCCGATGGAATGATGTCCGGTCTCGTTCACGCCCGTCGATCATCCTGAAATAATCTAAAATCTTTGCGGATTTGATGTTGCAGCCAGACATGAACACAGCGGGTGTTTTGAATGTGCATCATGGAGGAATCAGCAAAGAAACACAAGGAAACATTATTGGAGGAAAAGAAAGAGAGGAAGGGACAGAAAAAGACAAAGGTAAGACTGTCTTTTACTGGCTGGAGGGAATCAGAGTACCGGTACGATACAAGATGGCTGCTGTGGTAGCCGTCGATAGGGGGCGTGTCACTGAGAAAACTGCTAACAGTTCCGTTGTGGGTCTTTAAAACTTCATAATCACAATTTAAATACCACTGAGAAGGTTTTAAAGTAACTAAAAGAAGGCTTGGAGTGGATCTTTAAAAAAGAAATCTTGTTCTTGACTGTTAAAACATTTAATAATCACAAAAAGACGCAAAGATCTTGTCGTGCTACTCACAGAAGACACGAGATGTTGATGTGGTTTGAAATGCAACATTTTTATCACAGAATCATGAAAAACAAGAAGCAGTTGAATTAATGAGTGAAATAAAGCGCACATCCTTTCTCACAGTCAGCTGCTGACATCTACAGACAGACGTGGCTGGAGGTCTTTGCATTCGTACAGAGGGGAGATTCGTGTGTTGGATGAGGGGAAACTGAAATCAGATCATGTTACTCGCTGATGCCAAAGAAAGTCTGTGTGATGTGCTTCTTCTTGCCACAAGTGCATTGACGTAAGGCACAGGCACAGTTCCCCTCTTTCAACAGAGTGGCTCGCTTAAATATTCTTTTTTTTTTTTTTTTGTCCTTTTAAAAAAATGTCCCAAGAAACAAGTAGGGTGACCACCACTGAGGTTGAAAACATTCTGCTTTACTCTTAGTGGTTTGAAATAGTCATTTTCATTTCCTTCTCTGTCAGCGGAGCTGGATGGTGATGATGTCTCACCGGGAGGAAGCGAACAGAACATCAGCATCTTTCATCAGAGGTCCTCACAGATCAGCGGCTGAGTGTGATGCACCGTGCTCATCACGTGAAGTATGAAGCTGTAGCTCCTCAGAGTTTAAGAGAAGCTATCTGTCAGTATCAGTGGGATGTGAGGGGATCTCCTGTTAATGCTGGGGAGACGGCAGGAGATGGGGGGGCTGACCATGAGAGATGAATAAAAGATCAAACACAAATCGATGCGATGAGTTTTTCCTTACAGGTTTCATACACAAAGAAAACATTTTGGCTAATTTTCTTGAGAAAGTGGAAGAAATGGGGTAAAGTTGTCTGGATGGAAGTGTTCATGTGAACGTTGGTGGGTGAATTAAAGGAATAGTACACCCACAGAATGATGGTCCTTCATTTAATACTCACCCTCATGCTGAGCAAGACTTCCCCCCAACTTTCATATAATGGAGGTGACTGGTGACTGAATCAAAAAGGTCCACAAAAACTTGTCTCCATACTGCTTGTCCAATGTAATCTAAGTGTCCTGAGTTCAGTCGCTGGTGAACTCTATTATATAAAAGTTGGGGGAAAATGCAAACCTGTCCGATCTCAGGCTGCATTTGAGATACTAAAAAAGTGCTCCAGAGTCTTGCTCAGCATGAGGGTGAGTAGAAAATAAATGCACCTGCTAACCTGCTATTCCAGAGGCTTCTCATCTCTCCCCACTTCATCGGTTCATCGATGGAGCTAGTTACACAACCGATCAGGATCTGCTTTATGTTTGGATGAAGTCTATGGTGGCTGAGAAAGCTCAACATACCGAGACTTCTAAATATCTAAATAGATGACCACAATGCAAGTTAGAAAAACGTTAACGCACTTTGTAGCATTAACGAAACGTGCTGCAAAGAGCAGAAATATGGCCTGTCTGAGCTCAGTCTGTAGCGTGTTAGTCTGAGCCCAGTCTGCAGCGTGTGCTAGTCTGAGCCCAGTCTGCAGCATGTTAATCTGAGCCCAGTCTGTAGTGTG
Organism: Atherinomorus stipes; assembly: GCA_023101725.1. Classification (NCBI taxonomy): domain Eukaryota; kingdom Metazoa; phylum Chordata; class Actinopteri; order Atheriniformes; family Atherinidae; genus Atherinomorus; species Atherinomorus stipes. The sequence continues at coordinate 60,051 of JALJCO010012508.1, forward strand.
TGATAGTTCGAGCCCAGTCTGCAGCGTGTGCTAGTCTGAGCTCAGTCTGCAGCATGTGCTAGTCTAAACTTAGTCTGTAGCGTGTGCTAGTCCAAGCCTAGTCTGCAGCATGTGCTAGTCTGAGCTCAGTCTGCAGCGCGTGTTAGTCTGAGCCCAGTCTGCTGCGTGTGCTAGTCTAAGCCCAGTCTGCAGCATGTGCTAGTCTGAGCCCAGTCTGCAGCGTGCTAGCCTGAGCCCAGTCTGCAGCGTGCTAGCCTGAGCCCAGTCTGCAGCATGTGCTAGTCTAAGCCCAGTCTGCAGCGTTTGCTAGTCTGAGCCCAGTCTGCAGCGTGTGCTAGTCTAAGCCCAGTCTGCAGTGTGTGCTAGTCTGAGCTCAGTCTGCAGCGTGTGCTAGTCTGAGCTCAGTCTGCAGCATGTGCTAGTCTGAGCCCAGTCTGCAGCGTGTGCTAGTCTGAGCCTAGTTTGCAGCATGTGCTAGTCTGAGCCCAGTCTGCAGCATGTGCTAGTCTGAGCCCAGTCTGCAGCATGTGCTAGTCTGAGCCTAGTCTGTAGCGTGTGCTAGTCTGAGCTCAGTCTGCAGCGTGTGCTAGCCTGAGCCCAGTCTGCAGCGTGTGCTAGTCTGAGCTTAGTCTGCAGCATGTGCTAGTCTGAGCTCAGTCTGCAGCGTGTGCTAGTCTGAGCCCAGTCTGCAGCATGTGTCAATCTAAGCTTAGCCTACAGTGAGGTCGTCAGAGCTCTCATTGACTGCTTTTTATCTGCAGTTGTTCCTGTTTTATGGTGAAATATTTCCAGTTACAGTGCAGGTATTCCATCTCGTCTCAGTCTTCTGCTGTCTCCAGTGGGACTGATTTAGTGACGTGTGGTCATCTATTTATGTTTTACATGCAGATGTCAGCAAACAGGTGATGTGGCGTATCTCTGAATTGATGGTGTGCTGAAGTCTTGGCTGCCTTTTAATTGTTAGAGTGTGTTTGACTCGACAAATGTTCAAGGACTCCAATCCAATTAGTAATGATCACCAGGTACTTGCAGTATGCCTTTTGGGCTTAATTGTGTCTAATGAGCAGCAAGAAATGAAAATATCTGAGCTGAAGGAGCTATCGGAGGAAGGTGAGAGGAGGTGATGACAGAGAAGAGGAAGGAGAATGGGAAGGATGGCTTGTCGCCATGGGTGATCACCCTAGTGATTCTGCGACTGAAATGCTTGAGGAAAAAGGGAACAGATCAGTGTCTTTTATAGTAAATCTCTGGAGATTTTCCTGCCAGTTTCTGCCAGGAGCAAATGTGTGTGAGTGTGTGAATGCATGATGTGAGAGTAAAGGTGTCTATTAGCAACCGTGTGCACGTGTACGTTGCTTGTGTATGACTACTGAGGTCAAGCTGATATATTACAAACACGCCTTTTATTAAATACTGTCACTGGCGTGTATTCCCAAGAGAAACGGGACAAATATTCCTTTATGACCTCTGGTTGTACAAACCTGCATTTTTTAAAAATCCCATAGAACTGAAATTTTGGCATCTGTCAGCAGCTTCGATAGAAACTTGTCTGGATTCGGCTTTTAAACACGTGGGTTGAGTCTAGGTGTCGGGGTGTTGGTGGCTGTAAAGTGTCGGTGTGTCCATCTGCTCCGGCAGTCTTTGTATTTCTGTAGATGTGTTGGCTGTGAATCAGTCCGAGAGGCAGGCCATACGTGTACGTCGGTCTGTTCCGCCCATTGTTTCTTTCAGGGTGTCTGTGTCGTTATTTATAATTGTACAAATGAGTCCTAGAGGCAGACGTTGTTACTGATCTGGCAGGTGGATCCAGTGCCAGCCTGGGACAGGAAAAGCCTCCCGTTGGGGCAAACGCAAACCTCGTAGACAGTCTGCCTGGTCCCTGAGGACGAGGAGCTGGTGGAGGCTTTCCCTTCCGGCAGCCTCATCAGGCGGATCCTTCGAGCGTCCAGAGAGATCTGAGGTAGGAGGAGAGGAGACTGGTCAGACCGGAGAACAATCTGGACTTCTGGTTTGAAGATGTTTATTAAACTCATTTGTTTGTTGTTTTTGTGCGTTTGTTTGTAATATTTCTAATAAACCCCAATTCAAAATCAGTCATGATTTCCAGAAAAAAAGTTTATTTCATTATTATTATTTTTTTCATTTCAACTTATTTCACTGAGAGCTGATTTATTTCTGTCTTAATGGGAGGGTATGAAGAATTTTGAGGACGACTGTATGGATATACTGTATATACAGGACTATCTCAGAAAATTAGAATTCATGATATTCTGATATTTTGAGACAGGATATTTGAGTTTTCTTAAGCTGTATGCCATAATCAGCAATATTAAAACAATTTAATGTTTTTTTAATTGCATTACAGAAAATAAAGAACCTCATCACAATATTCTAATTTTCTGAGAGTCCTTTATTTTGCCTCATGTTCATATAAACTTCTCAGTGGAAGATAAATGATTTCCTGTGGTCCTCACAGGCCACCATCTTGCCAAACTGTTCCTAATTTCAAGCCCAAACAGCCTTAATCCACATATTTTAACTAAGTTGAAGGATTATTCCTCCAGATTAAAGTCTCTACAAAGAGATTAGATATCTGGCCTCATGTGGGACAGTTTACTTGGTCACCTATAGCAAGGTCACATGGACAATTTTTCAGTCCAAACTGGTCCAGGGCCCATTCACATTTTAACACTGTATTAGTGTAATGATCTCATTTTTGGTTTATTTATTTAATAACTAAACCAAACCCACCTGCCTTTAACAGATTAAACCTAGTAAAATGTGGCATGATAAACATGAACAACAAAATATAAAAATATGTTATGAGATCGTCACAAACACATTTATATCACACGTATAATTCACGGAATAAAATCAGACTCCTACAAGAACAAATCAGAATTAGACTATAAACACAAAATCTATAACATTTTACTACAAAAATTGAGAAAGAACAGAAAAAACTGATGGAAACTGATTTTAAAAAGAAGAAATAAAATGGTGCAGTAATAGATCACATTACTGCACTACTGGGATTTTTTAATTTTTGGGGCCAATTTAGGACCATTTATTTCTTGATTTTTTCGTTTTAATAACTCGTCACACCGTTTGCTACAGGCTAGCGGCTAGCTGAGTCTCTTCTTCTGCTTGTTTGTTGAACTCTGACGATTTACCGCCACCAGATGGGGGGAGGCTACATTGCAACTGACCCAAACATAAACAACAGGAAAAATTAAAGGTCCGACTGCTCTCGCGGCCCCACATGTGCAAAAGGAAAGATTTTTGCGGCCCTCTAGGTGGCACTCGAGGACCAGACTTGGGCCGCGGCCCCATCGTTGAGAATCACTGCCCTAAATCCTGTCATGTCATTGTATTTAGCACCGGGTGCAGAGGTAAAAATAATTCCTAATCTGCTGTTTCAAGAACAGCTGCCATGTTTTTCAGCTGATGACATCACCACCAACAATTCACAATGTATTCAACTTCTGAAATATTTCAGTCTGCTGATTCCTAAATTATTCCTCCCAAGCAAAAAGAACGAACAAAAATCCCCCAAAGTTGCTCCATCACCCCCCACAGACACAATCCACTCTTAATCCCCCCGACTGATTGGAAGGTAATAACTTTTTCAGTCTGCAGAGTAACAAACCACAGCTGCGCCAATGCAATCTCCCTTCCTCTCCTCCTCCTCCTCCTCCTCCTCCTCCTCCCGGCCCTCTGGGGCTCGTGATGGGCCGGTGTTTCACCGGTCGCAGAGAGGAGGAGCTCTCCAGCCATGAAAAGGTAAAGGAGCCATTACCGGCCGCCTCTGGGAGGCATCGCCATCAAATGACCTGGAACCCTTTTTAAAGCAGAGTCTCAGCTGACTTCCCCAGACAGCTGCTGTTGAGCAAATCATTCACCACGAGGGCCAAGCAGAGCGAGGCGCTCCGCTCCGGGAAGGGTTAGGCAGGTAAAGGTAAAGCAGATACTTCAATACAAGGATTTCTGTTTTCCCAGTTTTGGGAAAACGACTATAGAAGGAATGCTAATGCAGGTGGAACACAACAGCTCCGGTCCTACATTGTTTTTGCAGCTTATGCACGATATCGCCAAAAGTATTGTCTCGCCTGTCTTGACTCACATATGAGCTTCAGTAACATCCATTCCTGATCCAGAGGGTTCAGTTTGACGTTGGTCCACCTTTGCAGCTAGAACAGCTTCATCTTCTGGGAAGGCTGTCCACAAGGTTTAGGAGTGTGTTTTCTTCCAGAAGCACATTTGTGAGGTCACACTGATGTTGGACCAGAAGGCCTGGCTCTCAGTCTCCGCTCTGATTCATCCCAAAGGTGTTCTAAGGGGTTGAGGTCAGGACTCTGTGCAGGCCAGTCCAGTAACTTCATTTATTCTATGAATTATACGTGTGATATGTGTTTGTGACAATATCAAAATATATTTCTAATATTATGTTATTCATGTTTATCATGCCACATTTTACTATGTTCAGTCTGTTAAAGGCAGGGGGATTTGGTTTAGTTATTAAATAAATAAGCCAAAAATAGGATCATCACACTAATACAGTGTTAAAATGTGAATGGGCCCTGGACCAGTTTGGACTGAAAAATTGTCCATGTGACCTTGTTATAGGTGACCAAGTAAACTGTCCCACATGAGGCCAGAAATCACATCTCTTTGTAGAGACTTTAATCTGGAGGAATAATCCTGCAACTTAGTTAAAATATGTGGATTAAGGCTGTTTGGAAATTAGGAAGAGTTTGGCAAGATGGTGGACTCTGCATCCAGGTCTTCATGGACCTGCTTTGTGCACTGGTGCACAGTCATGTTGGAAGAGGAAGGGGCCAGCTCCAAACTGGTCCCACAAAGTTGGGAGCATGGAATTGTCCAGAATGTCTTGGTATGCTGAAGCATTCAGAGTTCCTTTCACTGGAACTAAGGGGACCAAGCCCAGCTCCTGAAAACACCCCCACACCATAATCCCCCCTCCACCAAACTTGGCAACCACCAAACTCAGACTCCTTCATCAGATTGCGTAATTGGTCCTCCAGAGAACGCCTCCACTGCTCTAGAGTCCAGTGGCGGCTGCTTTCCACCACTGCATCCACGCTTTGCATTGCACTTGGTGATGTATGGATGGATGCAGCTGGTCGCCATGGAAACCCATTTCATGAAGCTCTCTGTCACTGTTCTTGAGCTGATCTGAAGGCCACATGAAGTTTGGAGGTCTGCAGTGATTGACTGCAGAAATTTGGCCACCTCATCGCACTATACGCTTCAGCATCCGCTGACCCGCTCCGTCAGTTTACGTGGACGACCACTTCGTGACTGAGTTGCTGTCGTTCCCAAACATTTCCATTTTCTTATAACACAGCTGACAGGTGACTGTGGAATATTTAGGAGTGAGGAAATTTCACCAATGGATTTGTTGCACAGGTGGCATCCTATCACAGTTCCACTGGAATCCACTGAGCTCCTGAGAGCGACACATTCTTTCACACGTTTGTAGAAACAGTCTGCATGCCGAGCTGCTTCATTTTTTTTCACTTTAGCTTTTATTGCATTTTCAGTGTCACAGCTGTTTACAATCAAAAACACTTTTCATTAAGAAGAAAATGCTAATTTGAGTCAGATATGACATGCCATTTCAATTACAAGCAAATAACTAGAACATAACTAGAACATCCCCCCTAAAAATAGGTACAGTTTACTTTCATGCCTAAAACTTTAGTGAATACAGTCTAAGCCAGTGTCTCTATAATTGGTCAAAGTAGAATATCCATTTTTGCCATTTTTTGGTATACAAATCAACCTTCAAACGTGAAACACCAGTGATATGTTCCAAAGTCCGTATTTCCTGGATTACATCGAGTCATTGTTGTCGTTTGGGTGAATCAGGTTTACACCAGTTCCTGGTTGTGGCTTTCCTTGCTGCTGTAAGGAGTATTTTTTACCAGGTATCGGTCCTCCTGTAGTGCAGCCCGTGAAATATGACCCGGGCACAAGACGATGCATGACAGTGGAATCTCGTATCCAAGCACCTTTGTTAAAGTTGTACTTCCATGGTCATTTCATTAATATTTCTGTGTTCTCCATTATTATTGAAAGTATTCTTTATTTTTTTTTTTTAAAAATAAAAAATATTATCTTTTGTATTTTTTATTTTTATATATAGGAGAGGGAGGGGGTCGGCGTAAGGTTGTCCTCGGGTCCTTCTTCCGAATTCCGTCTGCTGGCTGCCTGGCATCAAGGATGAAGGAAGCTGCGCCCTCCCGCTTATTTTATAGAGAGAGAAAAGAGAAAAGAGACATAAAATTTCACCCCGATAAAAAAAAATAAAATACAACTAACCTACACTACGTGTGGCCTTTTATTGGGGGGGGGGGGGTTCCTTCAAAGAGAGAGAAAAGCCCGGGGGAGGTAAAATGGTAGGAAGGGGAGGGCGTCCTGAGTCGCGCTTTTCTTCGTATTGTCTGGGGGGAGGGGAGCCGCAGGGGGGGGAAGGGAACGAAGAAGAAAAAAGGGAAAAAAGGGAAAAAAGCGACCTAAAAGAGGGAGAGAAGGGGGGGAGGGGGGGGGTTAAGGTTAAATGCACGCCTTCCCAAAATGACCTTAGTTTCTAAGCAGCCACATCTCCGGCATTGTTGGGGTGCGGATGGAACTTTGCTGCCGATTTTGGGCGTAATAAAGGACCACACCAAATTCTTCCAATTGAACACCCTCATTTGTAGTGAGCTCGTGGATGAATGTTGAATTTCGCACATTTCAGATCATACATCTCGTAAAATTTTCACATTTCATTCTTATTCCCACCTTGATTTAAGGTATAACGTAGAGTTCCCCTTAGCTGCTTCATTTTTACACCTGTGGTATGGAAGTGATTGAAACACCTGATTCCATCATTCGGATGGGTGAGCAAATACTTTTGGCCATATAGTGTAGTTAGGCTTCGCTCAGATTTTTAACCGGTAATGTATTTGAACTTGCTGGTTTCAGACCTGAAAGGTGCTGCTGATGTAAATATTCCTAGACGACGTCTTGTTTCCCCGAGTCGTGTGCTGATGAGTGGCCTCAGGAGTGTCCATGAAAGAGCGAGTGAGCCTATTTCTGTATCTGCCTGTGCGGTCTGTGGGTCTAACAGCCAGAACCTTCCTGTAATTGCTGTGGCAGCGCCTGAGGACACGGAGCGCGAGTGAGACAGAGCTTTGACGAATGGACATTTGCAACACTAATGGAGTGTAAGAACAGGACTCTAATTATATGCACTGCCCGCCGTGAGCTCCACGTGTAATTTCTGACCATGAAAGCTGCAGGAAGACGTGGTGCAGGCACAGCATCGGAGCGCCCCTGCGCTCCCTTTTAATTGGACTAAAATGGATCCAAGGGCACCTTCATCACCCCCACCACCCTCACCAGCCCGTCCGTCTCATATCAGCCGACCGTCTTAACGCATCAAACTGTTTTTGTGGGAAACTTTGAAACATTTTCTTCTGATTAATCCTCCTCCGCTGATCTGAACAGATCTGACACGACAGGACGGGTGCAACGTAAGGAGGGAAATCCTTTTATCAGCACAGCCGACTGTGATGAATGTGAGGACTGATGTGTGGAACGAATCAGGGGATGGTTGGAGGAATTCAGGAGCGCGAAGGAAAGGATGAGGATGAGCCAATAGGAGGAGGAGATGGTAAATAAGTGAAGTTCAAGACAGAAAGTAGACAGAGAAAGCAGGAGGGAAGGATTAGAAATCTAAGTAGGAAAAAATAGATGGAAGACTGTAAGGGATCTTCTGTAATGTCCCTTTCACACAGAGATTTCTTTAGATTTTCAAGATCTTTTGATGATGGCATGTTCTGTAGATGACGGCGAGTATTTGCAATCATGTAAAGGAACATTTCTCCAAAACTGGGCCACAGTTTGTAGGCATTGTTTTACATATTCCTGAATCCAGAGTCCACCTTCATCTCTGAGACTCTCCCTCTCTGAGGTGCTCTTTATATCCCCAGTCATGATCTGTGGTTAATTAAGCTTATTGGATAAAACACGATCTTCCAGATTTTATTACCACTTTTCAAGCATCAAAATGAGCTCACGTATATTTAACTCTTTCGCTGCCATTCACGTGTTTCCACGTTAATTCAAATCCGAACGTTAACTGCCAATCACGTGTTTACACGTTAATTAAGGGTTTTAATTGGGGAAGCTGTTTTAATATCTGGTGCAGCTTGTGAAAGAGTTCAAAGATGATCTGACATTTTCTGATGTAGTTTTCACCAAATCCAGCAGATGGCGGCGTCAGACAAGCTTGAAAAACCCTCCAGGAAGGGGGAGGAGGTGCCATGTGGCTTCGTGTTGTTTGTTAGCTAGCGGCTGTTAGCCCCGGTTAGCCCAAGAAGTGTGCTCGATTCTTCTGCAAGGGGGGGGGAGAACATGGCGATCGGTCGTAATCGAAACGGCTTAGGAGGTGGATAAAGAAAGAAAGTTTGTGGACAAAGTGATCAGTGACAGAAAGTGACACGATCGATCGGAGACACGTCCATAGAGGGAAATACAGCAGCGAAGTCTGCAGCATGCGGTTGTTGGGGGGGGGTGCGTGCACGCAGAGCAGCTGCAGTAGAGGGGAGGGGAGGGGCGGAGGGAGACGTCTCTGCTCGCTGTTTCTGCCAAATATTCTGTTGTGAAACAAGCTTGTTGTGGCTTATTTAGCTGGTAAATAATTATTTAGCCTCCAAAACTCTTTTCTCAGTGTTGTATTTGTTGTTTCATAGAAGTAAACAGCTGTTCAGAAGATGAAGGTGTTACTAAAGTAAAAAATATTGTCATCAAAGACACTTTTCCACTTGAATCGGACGGCGAGTTTCAAACTAATTTTTCTCCGTTTTTTGCTCAAAAATAGGCATTTTCGCTGAAACAAGCCCATCTTCTACTGCAGATTACTAAAGAATGGAAAAAGCTAGAAACAAATGGTTTTTTTCTGATAAAAGAAGAGAGTCTAAACTTTTCTTTGGTACATTCAGTGTTTGTATTGGCATAGTACACAATATTCTGTGGATCTCCCAAAATCAGTCAAAATGCTCAAAAAGTCTGGCAGTATGGAGTACTCTGCTCTGAAAACAGCTGGCAGTGAATGAGTTAATAAGAAGTTAAATATCTCAAAGTCAGCTAATTTATGTTGGGTTTGTATAATTATCAGCATTTGCAAATAAAATTTTGTTGTTTAGATTTTAGATCCCAGCTTTTTTGGAGTTAGGGATGTATTTTCCTTGTTTTCCCAAAGTGCTGCTGTTTCTGATGATTTCTTCACTGCATGAGGTGGTTTCTCCTGTTGCCATGGTGATAAAAAATATTCAAAAAGAAATTTCAGCTTTTGGATGAAGGATTGTAAAAGTGCAGTTTTGATCTGGATTTTGTAGCAGGTTGTTCAAATAAATAAAATCTCATTAAAACCAGTTTATTTGTAAAATGGCTTGTTCTAAGTGTTCGGTTAAGGATGGGCGATCATATTTTTTCCTGTTGATGCGAGTAGTTTATGGTATTTTTTTAATCGATATCCATACCGATACAGAGAAGAAGGAAATCACATCACTGTTCACTTTGAGTGCAAGTGCAATATTAAATATAAGTAAAACTTGAGAACAGAAGTACTGGTAAGAAATGCTTTTAAAACAATAATAAATTATATTGATGAGTAAATCAAACAAAAATAAGATTTAAAAAAACTTATTTAAATGATCAAATAACCTAAGTACAGTTTAAGATTATTTACACTCAGTGTAAAATGTTCAAATATAAAATGTAAAGGTAATGTTATAAATTTACCAAAACATAATGTGCAATAACCTGCATGAAAGTAATGAAAAATACCAAAACATCATCATCATCACTAACAGTAGCAGCGGCATCATGACATCTGATGGTCCGGGTCCTGGAGGTTTGGTCGGTGCGTGTGCTGGCTGGCTGGCGTGTGGGCGGGCGGGGCGAAGCGGGGGGCGGGGGGGGCGGTGGGATTGTATTGTAGTTGTAGTTGTATGTGGAGGCTACCACCATCATGTGACACAGAAGCTAGAATCTGATAGGCTACCACCATCATGTGATACAGAAGCTAGAATCTGATAGGCTACCACCATCATGTGATACAGAAGCTAGAATCTGATAGGCTACCACCATCATGTGATACAGAAGCTAGAATCTGATAGGCTACCACCATCATGTGATATAGAAGCTAGAATCTGATAGGCTACCACCATCATGTGATACAGAAGCTAGAATCTGATAGGCTACCACCATCATGTGATACAGAAGCTAGAATCTGATAGGCTACCACCATCATTGATGCAGAAGCTAGAATCTGATAGGCTACCACGTTCATTGATGCAGAAGCTAGAATCTGATAGGCTACCACCATCATGTGACACAGAAGCTAGAATCTGATAGGCTACCACCATCATGTGACACAAAAGCTAGAATCTGATAGGCTACCACCATCATTGATGCAGAAGCTAGAATCTGATAGGCTACCACCATCATGTGATGCTGAAGCTAGAATCTGATAGGCTACCGCCATCATGTGACATAGAAGCTAGAATCTGATAGGCTACCACCATCATGTGATGCTGAAGCTAGAATCTGATAGGCTACCACCATCATGTGATACAGAAGCTAGAATCTGATAGGCTACCACCATCATTGATGCAGAAGCTAGAATCTGATAGGCTACCACCATCATGTGATACAGAAGCTAGAATCTGATAGGCTACCACCATCATGTGATACAGAAGCTAGAATCTGATAGGCTACCACCATCATTGATACAGAAGCTAGAATCTGATAGGCTACCACCATCATTGATGCAGAAGCTAGAATCTGATAAGCTACCACCATCATGTGATACAGAAGCTAGAATCTGATAAACAGGAATACATTAATGAAAAGCACATATAAATGCAGATGTTTTCGTAAGTACAAGCTTAATAATCCCATCTGTGCTCAGCTGCTGATAGAAGTTGTCAGTTATTGATCGAGTTATTCGTGTCACAAGTCTGTATGAATTATACTGTGGTTACTTATATGAGCTTAGAGTGCTGTGCAGCTACTAAAACAACAACATTTATAGCCAGTGGACATCTGTGGATGTATTTGTACTGAACCTGGTAAAAAAAAGTGGAAGGACCACCAACACCTGCTTTCTTTCACAGCTGGTAGTTTTAAAGTCTTTCCCCAGAGACGGCAGAAACGCCGCTACCAGTTTATCAAGGTTGAATTAACTCTCCTTCCAGCATATTTGGTTTGGACTGCATGTTTCATTTGAGCTGGTCTGAGGTCTGTTCAGCAGCTTCTGCATCGGACACCTGCAGTATCTCAGTTAATTTTTTTGATGGTTGTTCTCTCTGATCGTCATCATCCTTCCCAAGAAACCAGAAGTTGACATCACATTCTCACTAATGTACACCAGCCTTCAGGTTCCTCCACCCAGAGGTGCCAACAGGAAGCTTAACCATTACAGCTCAGTAAATATGAACTTTCCACTCAGCTGGTTCGGGCTGGACTTTAAGGCCTCAGTGTTCTCTGCAGTGTTAATAATCGCAGAGCTGAATCAACACGTTTGTGAAGGACAGAAGCGAAACGCTGCCTGGATTTAGTCAGAATGAACAAGCAACGACTAGCAGAGGCAAAACAAATGTGTCTGTGGTGGAACAAAAATGAATTTGCTATCATAAGAATATTTAAATTGCTATAGTTGGAAGTAAAAGTGAAAGATGGAGACCCATTACTTCAGATAAAAAGTAGAGAATAAAGCTGGCTGTGAGTCGGTGATAGATTATCTTCCGGGAAGTTTATGTAGTAATTTTACTATATTGCTTCTATTTTTGCTGCCAAATAAGAAGTTCATTTCACTGTGTGAACATATATCCAAGCAGAACACTAAAAGTAAGACTCCGATTTAAATCAAAACTAATTCCAGCTACTTTTCTGACCTTCAAACAGACCAAAAAGAGGAAACAAGAAGAGTTGTTGGTTGACGAACCTCTCCGTCTTTGGACTCCAGTCGCAGCTCGTTCCTGCAGATGGCCTGAATGTCTCCGGCCTCGGCCAGGATCTGGATTCCCTTCGGGGCCTCCATCAGCAGGGAGCGGGTGGGAGACTCCAGTCTGGGACGAGGCACAGGCAAAGCAGATGTGTTACAGTCAGGCTTACATGGACTGGTGCAAGTACTGGTTGTATGGGACAAACTTTCCTAAACCAGGGGTCCCATGATAGTGATGGAAGTGTGTCACCTGATAGCCGCTGAAAACAAAACTCCTTCATTTCATCAATGCTTTAAGGGGAAATTTAGCTTTTTTTTGACCTGGGGTCGGTTTACTTATGTCCTTTCATATGTGTGAGTGATGGAGAAAGGAATTTTCAAGATAGCTCCAGTATTTATGCGGGCAGGCAGCCTAGCAGCCCAGCTAATGGTAAGTATGGGGCAACTGGCCCCCGCGTCTAAGTTCACCCTGAAAACCAGTTTTTTTTCCCCACATTGAAGGCCTCGGAGAGTCTTAACGAGTGTCCGAAATCATACTAGAGAGGAGAAATGAACAAAAGTATCTACATTACCTGGAGATCGCGATTTGTTTTGCTGTCTGTGTCCAAATCTCATTCCGAAATCGCGCGATAACACGTCAAAACACTGGTGGAGAATGCGACTTATCGCACGATTTCCGAAATCACGTAATATCTCATGTTCAAACACCAGGGGACGTTAGTTATCGCGTGATTTCGAAAAATCGAGCGATAACTCGCGTCCCCCGGCATTTTGACGCCAGATATCACGAGATTTCGGAGCGAAATTTGGGGTCCAGCATCCCGAGATTTGGAGACACAAAAACAAATAGCGATCTCCAGGTAATGTAGATACTTTTGTTCATTTCTCCTCTCTAGTATGATGACGGACACTTGTTGAGACTATCCGAGCCCTTCAGTGTGGAAAAAGGCAGGTTTTTAGGGCGAACTTAGACGCGGGGGCCAGTTGCCCCATGCTTATCATTAGCTGGGCTAGGCTGCCTGCCTGGATAAATACTGGACCTATTTGGAAAATTCCTTTCTCCATCACTCACATATATGAGAGGACATATGAAAATAGACCCCAGGCTAAAAAAAAAAAAGCTAAATTCCCCTTTAAGTAGAATGAACAAAGGAACGAGTACTGTTCAGAATGAACTCTCCATGAGTGATTGGGTAGTTTTCTCCACCCTCTACAGGCTGTGTGCACCGCAGTACAGCTAAGAGAGCAGCTCGTAACCCTGACACCAGCAAACTGTTAACTTTGAACCTCTGAACTCACACGAAAGTAGGACTCGTTCATTCGATCAAGTGGTGAAATAAAAGAGTTTTTGCCGCAGATGATGCCTTATAGAGAGGCTGCCCCGTCTCTCCCATTATATGGATGTACGCTGGAGGGCAAGTCAACCTAATATCTACCAAAGGAGTCAAAGTGATACAGAAACTTTATCGGTGAGTAAATGCACGTATAAACTCCTACAAATACGGTTCAGGTTGAAAAAAACTTAAGTTATCCTATAAGTCCAGGCTTAAAATTGATCTTTTCTTGCAAATTCAGAGTGTAGTCTGATCTTCAGTGGACGGTTAGAACAATGAAAAGTGCTATTATTACTGCATGTATTATTGTATTCTTATTGCTTTTGTTTTTATGATATCTATGTTCATTTTACTGCACATTGGTCAACAGTTGTTTTTAACTATGCTCGATAAATAAACTTGAACTGAACGAAACTGAACTAAAGGCTCGACCTCATCCTCCTCATCCTTATTGGTAAAAACAAAAAACTCTAAATCAGTCATCTGAAGAAATAAAGACTTTCTACTCTTAACATTTAAAACTTTCTGAGTGACTTGGTGAATAAAAAGGATAAAATCAAAGTCATCCTCATGGAAGCAGAAGCACATGAAAACAGATGAGTGGATCTGGCGTTTGAGCATTGCAGCCCACCTCCATGTCACAGCTGCTTCCACACTTCTTTTCATTTCTAACAGCGAAGTTTTGATGTATGACTGAACTACAGCTGAATGATGAGAAGTAAAAGTAGTTATTAACCACGATAATGAAAATGTTGGGACTCCGATATCTGATGGCCGTCTGACCCCTGTAGCTTGTCTTTGATTCCCTGTAAGATGACCTGTTAACCCGACTCAAACTCAGGACGCTTCATGAATTATTCTGATTAAAGTTATGCTGCTCTGTCAGGAAACTGTGACAGCCAGAAGTTGACTAACAAATCTCCAACCTTTAATTAACTTCCTGCTCTCCGCCCACATCGGTTGATGCCTTAACACTTATAAACTGCAGCCTTTTAAATGTTGTTAATTAAAAAGATCCCTTTTAAGCCTCGGCTTGTGTTCCTGTCTTCTCTACTCTACCTATGAACCAATCATTTACTATCACCATCTTCCATTTCTGCCTATTTCAACAAAGCTGAGCTGAGACAACCTGTTGTATTACAATTACAGCCAACACAGTTTAAAACGGCTGCATTTGATCATCAAGAGAACAAAAACCGGGCTGTGATTTTACATTTCAGAAACAAAAGGGTAAAAACTGAAGCCATGGAGGCTTCTCTGGGAATGCAAAAGAGCTTGGAACGTTAGATAAGAGAGAGCACAGCAGGCTTGCTGCTACGTCCTGCTGGTTTTAAGTCGAAGTGCATAACGGATGATGGCGGAGAACATCTTTAGGACGCCCTGATCCCTCCACTGTACCTCATCTTCAGTTTAAGTGATGCCGATTTGCTGAGAAAATGGCTCATGTGTCATCTGTACTTGCTATTCATCAAGTGAGGTCTTCCAACACCTCATCCCAGATAGAAAGATACTCATGTAATGAAATCATGCCTGAAGCAAACCGTTTAACTTAGCAGCTGAATTAATGAACAGAAGTGAGGAAATAACATTCAGAGATTAAATGAGGATGCTACAATCAATCTGATCTAACTAAGAACTGGTTTGATTTTCTACAGTCAGAGAACCACAATAGTCACATCTTCTTAAAAGGCTCTGAAGCATATTCAGGATTCAGAAGACCACATTGTAAGGACGCTGTTTGAGCTTGAACCAATCTCACATGTAAACAACATCACCAGTTGAGTTTTAAGAAGCCTCTTTTAAAAACTAGATTGGGTTTATGTGAACGGTCTTTGTTAAAGATGCACTACAGAACAGATTTTGCCAGTGATGCGTTGCCTATCGACGGCTTATCCAGCACCATCTTCATCTAACCTGTAATCTGAGATGTCTACAGCCGGTAAGTCAGTCACGTCTTCACTCTTGCTCTGTCCTTTTCTCTCTCTCTTTTCCTCTCTTCCTCAGATGAGGTCTTTTTGCCTTTCTCTTTGCTGAATCAGCCACAGTGAGGCTGGAGTGTTTACATCTGCTCGCTAGCATGTGATGTGGTGTGTGAAGTGGACTCAGTTGCAACGTTATACGGCATCCCCGAAGAAAAAGTTGCACAGTGCAATTTCTCAGCCTCGGGTCACTGCTGACATGCAGCCACTGGCCCAAGTTATAATGAACACCGCTGTTGGTTACTATAGCAACGCAGATGATACACAGATATATATCACAGAGTCACCAAGACCCTGTACAGGCTCTTGGTAAATGCATTGAGGAGATTAATGACTGGTTTTCTCTTACCTTTCTTCAGCTGCACAAAAACAAAACTAAATGTGACTGTTTTGGAGCCAAAGAGAAACGACTGTAGATCACCACAGAACCTCAGTCTAAACACCTAAAAACCACCAACCAGGCCAGAAATCTGGATCTAGTGATGGACTCGGACCTAAATACTACCAACCAGGTAAGAAATCTGGGTCTAGTGATGGACTCGGACCTAAAAACCACC
The DNA here is from genome assembly GCA_023101725.1 of Atherinomorus stipes. NCBI lineage: Eukaryota > Metazoa > Chordata > Actinopteri > Atheriniformes > Atherinidae > Atherinomorus > Atherinomorus stipes. The sequence continues at coordinate 75,940 of JALJCO010012508.1, forward strand.
AACCAGGCCAGAAATCTGGGTCTAGTGATGGACTCGGACCTAAAAACCACCAACCAGGCCAGAAATCTGGGTCTAGTGATGGACTCGGACCTAAAAACCACCAACCAGGTAAGAAATCTGGATGTAGTGATGGACTCAAACTTAAAAACCACCAACCAGGCCAGAAATCTGGGTCTAGTGATGGACTCGGACATAAAAAAACCACCAACCAGGCCAGAAATCTGGGTCTAGTGATGGAGTCGGACCTAAAAACCACCAACCAGGCCAGAAATCTGGGTCTAGTGATGGACTCGGACCTAAAAACCACCAACCAGGCCAGAAATCTGGGTCTAGTGATGGAGTTGGACCTAAAAACCACCAACCAGGTAAGACATCTGGATGTAGTGATGGACTCAAACTTAAAAACCACCAACCAGGCCAGAAATCTGGGTCTAGTGATGGACTCGGACCTAAAAACCACCAACCAGGCCAGAAATCTGGGTCTAGTGATGGAGTCGGACCTAAAAACCACCAACCAGGCCAGAAATCTGGGTCTAGTGATGGACTCGGACCTAAAAACCACCAACCAGGCCAGAAATCTGGGTCTAGTGATGGAGTTGGACCTAAAAACCACCAACCAGGTAAGACATCTGGATGTAGTGATGGACTCAAACTTAAAAACCACCAACCAGGCCAGAAATCTGGGTCTAGTGATGGACTCGGACCTAAAAACCACCAACCAGGCCAGAAATCTGGGTCTAGTGATGGACTCGGACCTAAAAACCACCAACCAGGCCAGAAATCTGGGTCTAGTGATGGAGTCGGACCTAAAAACCACCAACCAGGTAAGAAATCTGGATGTAGTGATGGACTCAAACTTAAAAACCACCAACCAGGCCAGAAATCTGGGTCTAGTGATGGAGTCGGACCTAAAAACCACCAACCAGGCCAGAAATCTGGGTCTAGTGATGGAGTCGGACCTAAAAACCACCAACCAGGCCAGAAATCTGGGTCTAGTGATGGAGTCGGACCTAAATACTACAAACCAGGCCAGAAATCTGGATGTAGTCATTGACTAAGACCTAAACTTTAAAACCACAGGGTCCGTCAGAGGACATACTGGTCTATAAAGCTCTGAATTGTTTAGGACCCCCTGACCCAGTATGAACCCACAAGATAAGACCCACTAGAACCCACTAGAACTCTACAGCCCGAGCTTTGGCAGCTGAAGGAGAAAAGACTGGTTCTGAATCACGTGTTGGCTCTTAGCCATCACAGGAACTGGGAAAAACCCCTGAAACAGGTGGTGGGGTTTCTAATTGAGTCAGGACTGACAAGTTGAAGGGAAATAGAAGTGATGTGGCGTCATCTATGGATCTGTTAGCTTAGTGAAGAGCTGCGTTTGATCTCGACTGTGGGGGGATACAGGCCGAGCTGGTGGATAACACTGTTCAAAGCATTTCATGATGCTAAACCGGGAATCTCCCACAAATTTGGTGGTTCTTAGTCCAGAGTCTTTGTTCGTCACATCAACGGGAAAAGAAATCCTCCGTAGGAGCATTTCCTCCATTCAGTGCCAGGAAGTGAAACGACTCTGCTGTTACTCCCTCTTCCCTCATCTTCCCTCGTTCTCTCACGTTGCTCCTCAGGGAGTCAGGCAATGAAATCTCTCAGGCTGGTATTCTTTTCATTTCCTCTTCACCACCCCAGTGAATTGAAACCATGTCTCCTGTTCTTTTTTTTTCCATTTCCTCCATCTTACTTCTGTCTCATTCTAATATAAACAGATTTTCATATTTGCCAAAAAGCGAGCGGTGCATGTTTAAGGAGTTTAAAGGCAAAGCAGCTTTGTATGAAGTCATTTTACCCATTACAGGCAAACCCTGACAAGCTGTTGTCGTATATTTCCAAATAATCCAATCCTGTGGTATTTCTTGTCGTTGTTGCTGTTGCTTTATGGCGCCACCTTTATTTCCATGTTGTCATGCCTATTACTTTTACTACAGCCACAATCTCATTTCCTCCCAGAGATCAATAAAGTTTCATCTTCCTCTCTGGCCTGCTTTCTTCTCCACTTTATACCCCCTCATATCCTCTCTCCTCTCTCCTGGCTGAGCTTCATATCTACGACTAAGATCAAAGGTTAATAACGTCTCACGCTTCCTCCTCATATTGTCGGCCTTGAGATAACAACCAAAGGTTTTAACATGACGGTAACTGTAAACTTTCATGCCTCCCTTTGGGTAAAAGTCATTCCTTTCTTCCTCCACTGTTTCAGAGGATTCTTTGGTCCCATAAATATAAAAGCTACGGTGAGCTGACATCAGCCACCTTTGAACCACGAAGCAAACTGGAGGTTAAATGGGAATCTTGGGCAATAAGAAACTGATTGCTTTGCAGGGTTTTTAACTGCTGAGCGAACAACCTGAACACACTCAGCGAGCAGTCTGTCCTTTCAATTACCGAGATCAGAGTTACCCAAAGGCAGAGGAAGAGGAAGAAAGGCTGAAGAGAGCATGAGGATACAGTATCTTCGTAGGTTCACCTTTTCTGTGCCTCGTCAACATTAACATCTAATCAGCCAGTCTCATGGCAGCAGCTAAAGGCATTTAGACATGTGCACGTGGTCAAGGTGACTAGCCGAAGGGATTTTAACTCACAACCATCTCAACAGAGAATGGTGAGGTGAACTGGAGCTTTCTATGTACGGTATGAATAAGGTGCAACATTTCAGTTCAGTTCAAAACCTTACGGTGATGGTTCAATATTTTTTCATAATAATTTTTTTCAATACAAAAATTACATTTCCACATCTTTTTTTAACCCAAAGTGCTTTTGTCCACAACGGCTCACCATCAGGGTCAAACTTAACACGAAAACCAAAGTTGTTCCAAAGGCCAGATCTGAATGTAGTCGAGCGCAGATCCACTAAGTTTTCAACACAGAGCTCATCGTCACAACACAAGCTGATAAAATAAATTTAAATTCTGTAGTGTTCGAAATATATGATACATAATGCTCACAGTTTGGTTTACACCCATATTGAATGGTTCGATATGAATACGTGTATTGTTGCACCCCGAATATATAGGTACTACCCAAAAAATTTGAATATCCTGAAAAAGTTCATGTATTTCTGTAATTCAACTTAAAAGATGCAATTTACATGTTGTTTAGACAAATAATATGTGAATAAATATATTTCAAGCTTTTGTTTGTTTGGATGTTGCTGATTAGAAGTTGCAGCTTTAGAAAACCTCAAATTCAAAAACTCAAAAAATTTGAATATTGTGAAAAGCTCCAGTATTGTAGCTCAGTGTCACATTCTAATCAGGTAAGTAAGCCAAACACCTCCATAAGTACCCTGAGCCTTTAAAAAAGTCTCTGTCTTGGTTTAGAAGAATTCACAATCATGGGGAAGATGCTGATCTGACAGTTGTGCAGAAAACCATCATTGACTCCCTGCACAAGGTGGAAAGACACAAAAAGTGATAGAAAAGAAGCTGGATGTTCTCAGAGTGTCTCAAAGCACATTAATGGACAGTTAAGTGGAAGGAAGAAGTGTGGAAGAAAACGGTGTAGAAGCCGGAGGACTGACAGCAGCCTGGAGAAGATGGTCAGGAAAGGGCCTTTCAAAAGTGTGGAGGACTTCATAAGGAATGGACCTGTGAGCTTCATCAAGTCCAGCATCAATGCAGCCGTCTACCAGGACATTTTGGAGACCTTCATGCTTGCTTCAGTGAACCAGCTGTATGGGGATGCAGACTTCATCTTCCAGCAGGACTTGGCACCTGCCCACACTGCCAAAAGTACAAAATCCTGCTTCAACAACCATGGATCACCATGCTGGATTGGCCTGCAAACCCACCTGACCTGAACCCCGTTGAAAACATGTGGGACATCGTCAGAGAAAGCTGAACAGGAAGAGAGCAAACAATAAAGAAGAGCTCAAGGCTGTGATGGAAGCATGTTTGTCTCCATAACAGCTGAGATATGCCACAAGCTGCTAGCATCCATGCCACGCCGGGTTAAAGCTGCTAGCATCCATGCCACGCTGGGTTAAAGCTGCTAGCATCTATGCCACGCCGGGTTATAGCTGGTAACATCCATGCCACGCTGGGTTATAGCTGGTAGCATCCATGCCACGCCGGGTTAAAGCTCCTAGCATCCATGCCACGCCGGGTTAAAGCTGGTAGCATCCATGCCACGCTGGGTTAAAGCTGGTAGCATCCATGCCACGCCGGGTTAAAGCTGGTAGCATCCATGCCACGCTGGGTTAAAGCTTCTAGCATCCATGCCACGCTGGGTTAAAGCTGCTAGCATCCATGCCACGCCGGGTTAAAGCTGCTAGCATCCATGCCACGCCGGGTTAAAGCTGCTAGCATCCATGCCACGCCGGGTTAAAGCTGCTAGCATCCATGCCACGCCGGGTTATAGCTGGTAGCATCCATGCCACGCCGGGTTAAAGCTGGTAGCATCCATGCCACGCCGGGTAAAAGCTGGTAGCATCCATGGCACGCCGGGTTATAGCTGGTAGCATCCATGCCACGCTGGGTTAAAGCTGCTAGCATCCATGCCACGCCGGGTTAAAGCTGGTAGCATCCATGCCACGCCGGGTTAAAGCTGCTAGCATCCATGCCACGCCGGGTTAAAGCTGCTAGCATCCATGCCACGCCGGTTTAAGGAGTCATTCATGCAAAAGGGCCCAAACCAAGTACTAAGTACAGATGCAAGATTTTACTTTAGGAGGCCTGACTGTTTTGTATTTAAAGTCCTTTTTAAATTGATTTCATGCAATATTCTAATTTTTTGAGTTTTAGAATTTGAGGTTTTCTTAAGCTGCAAGTCCTAATCAGCAACATTCAAAAAAATAGAAGCTTGAAATATATTGATTTGCATATTATTTGTCTATACAATACGTAAATTGCACCTTTTAAGCCAATTAATAGAAATACATGAACTTTTTCACAATTGTAATTTTTTATTTAATTAATTTTAAATAATTATTTTTTTGGGTAGTACCTGTATATGTGTGTGTGTGTGTATGTATCAATATATATATATATATATATATATATATATATATATATGTCTATATATATATATATATATATATATATATATATATATATATATATATATATATAGATAGATATATATCTATATCTCTCTCTATATATCTATCTATCTATAGCTATATATATATATATGTATATGTATCCATCCTCAAAATTATTCAAACCGTCCGATTAAATAAGGGGGAAAAATCATCTGTCAGTAAAATAAGTTAAAATTGACAAAACTAATAATAGAAATTGTATGCATATCATGACTGATTTTGAATTGTGGTTCAACAGAAATATTTAAAGCAAACAGAAAAATAAATAAATAAAACAATTAAACAAGCATGATGGGGCTGCGAAGCTAAAATTTTGTTGAGCAACACTTTGAGACAATCACTGCAATCAGTGGCTAGGCGATTCAATGTCTACCAAAATCTCAAATTCAGTCACGATACGATTTTTGATTAGATTTACAATCCACCGAGCAATATTAAACGGAATAAAGCTATTACAGTGTGTATTTTGTTGCAAAATGTTGTCTGACAGGACCTTCAAAATAAAGTCATTTTCATATTAAAAGTGGGTTTGATATAGGTATTTGGTCAATATTGGGTTTTTGGATTGATTTACAATCGATACATGGATCTCTATCAATGTATTGAAATAAATCGATGTATCGTTACCCCCCTAATATATATATATATATATATATATATATATATATATATATAGAGCAGGGAAACACCTAATACCTGCAGGATGCCGGCCCTCCAGGACCGGAGTCCCCCCCCCCCCCCCCCCCCCCCGTTCTAATATGTATTAGGCTATTACTGTTTTTTCCGCTGGTTTTTGGCTCAGTTCCTTGATGAAGTTGCTTATATTTGTCACAAGATGGCAACAGTGTTTCGAACAGGTGGCAGACATCATGAGACAATTTGTTTTTTGAATCCCAGTTTTTAATTCATGCTTAATTGGGAAGTTTTAGTTCACAAGACTGAGTTTCAGTAACATTAACATGAGTGAGGTGAATTTTCATGACATAAAACTTTATAATCCTGTGGTTGTAAAGGAAAAGAGCCACCCCATATTTCCATTCAGCGTAAGAGGAAAGATATAGACCTTACGTTTATGCAGGAGCCGTTTTCCACTGCGTTTGCCTCCCAGTCCACATTCACTTTCCCTCTTATTGCTTCACATATTCCGTCTATCTGTGCTCAGAATTGATCAGGATATAAATCAAACTTGCTCATGCCGGTGTTTTACTCTCACAAAGACGTTTGTCTGATGCAGGGACGCATCCTGTTGACAAGGCATCACAATTCCAGAAAGAAAACGGTCACGGTTTCAATAAAGAAGTGGCGGCTCTGAGTGGGATTTCATGTGCAGGGGGTGTGTTAGGGGTTAACACAATGTCCTCAAATAGGATTTGAGTCCTCGATTGCTACCTGCCAAGGGGTTTGGAGCGATTAGAGGGAGATTAGATTTTAGCCACGATCCAACGAGCTCACACGCCTTTCCCGACATAATTGGATTGTTTTGATGATATTTCATCCTCAACTGGGTGGTTGTCACCAAAGACGCAGGAAACGGCAGGAAGAATGTCAGATGATGCGAGCGATGACATGATGGTGGGCTTTGGAGCGATGCTCAGAAATGATCTCCACCTCACTGATGGGAATTATTTGGCTCATTCAGGAGGATTCTTCAGGGGAAGCAGCGGTGATTGATGGTTCTCACTCATCTCAATGCACACGCTACAGAAACTCTCTTATTAGAGATTTGTCATCAAAGTCCTTCGCTTCTAAGTTTACTTTCTTTGTCAAATAAGAACTTACCTGTGCATGTTTCTGTGTGCAGCTGGTTTTTATTCATAAAATACACACACCGGCCACTTTATTAGGTACACCTGTCCAACTGCTAATTAACGCAAATTTCTAATCAGCCAATCACATGGCAGCAACTCAATGCATTTAGGCATGTAGACATGGTGAAGACGATCTGCTGCAGTTTAAACCAGCATCAGAATGAGGAAGAAAGGTGATTTACGTGACTTTGAACGTGGCATGGTTGTTGGTCTGAGTATTTCAGAACCTGCTGATCTACTGGGATTTTCCTGCACAACCATCTCTAGGGTTTACAGAGAATGGTCCCAAAAAAGAGAAAATATCCAGTGAGCAGCAGTTCTGTGGGCACAAATGTTGATGCCAGAGGTCAGAGGTGAATGGCCAGACTGGTTCCAGCTGATAGAAAGGCAACAGTAACTCAAATAACCACTTGTTCCAACCGAAGTCTGCAGAAGAGCATCTCACAGCATGATGTCTAGCTTTTGAGGATCTTTTTGTCCACTTAGACAGGTCCTATTTAAGTGATTACTTGATTGACAACAGGTGTGGCAGTAATCAGGCCTGGGTGTAGCTAGAGAAATTAAATTCAGCTTCCAAAGATGTGATAAACCACCGTTAATTTATGTTTTAACAGGGGGTGGGGGGGGTGGGGCAATCACTTTTTCACACAGGGCCAAGGAGGTTTGGATTTTTTTCCCCCTTACTAATAAAAATCTTCATTTAAAAACTGCATTTTCTGTTTAATTGTGTTATCTTTGTCTAATATTTAAATTTGTTTGATGATCTGAAACATTTAAGTGTGACAAACATGCAAAAAATAAGAAATCAGGAAGGGGGGCAAACACTTTTTCAAAAAACTATATTCTTCAAAATGATGCTCAGAAGTAATTTCCATACCAGCAAGTGTAATGACTTTTAGTCAGTTTTATGACCAGTAAGAAATATTTTTAGCTTTTAAGTGACGCAGGTTTACATGCCAAGTTAATTTCGATTCTACTTGACCGTCATTATTTGTCTTGTTTAAAGCATGAAGCCATTGTGGAGTCTTTCTAATGCGAGCACTTCATTATCGTGATACTCTGTACTGCCAAGAGAACACATCATTGCTTCTGCAGCTAAACAAATATGCAACAAAAACAAAAGATTTATGTGTTATGTACAGTAGTTTGTGTCCTCATCCCTTCCCTCCAGCCCTCCCACTGCTTCATTATCACACTCGCTCTCCTTCTTTCTCATCTGTTCTATCATAAACATCCCTTCCTCCCTCTCTCCGCTGGGTCTGTCGCTCGCTTTCTGCCTTGATCGACTGTCATCACATCTGACAGCGCAGGCGAAGAGAAAGATGATAAACAAGACGTTTACACCGAGGAGACATCCACACCTCACGCACACACGAGGCGTCGGCTGTTTAGGGCAGAATGAGGCTGAATAAAGCCACAGAGACTCGGTTTGAGGAGGAATTTGACTGATGCCTGTAAGGAAGCTGATAAGATGTGACACCTGTCCACCTTAAAAAGATCCTCTATTCCCCCAAAAAGCTTTGATTCCTTCCCTCGCACAAACGGAGGCTGGTCAGGTTGGACCTGGAGTGTGAAACACTTTTAAGTTCTTTACTTGGACATGACCTTACAGATCATTGTTTTCATACCCAATAATCAGAAAAGCTCTTGGTTTGTCAGGTCAGTGAAAAATCCTTTTTCTGCTGTTGGTGTTTGTCTTTCTAGAAAAAGAGCCTGCAGGATATTCAGACCAGCCAAAGCTGGGTGTTGTCATGTGGCATCCATCAAGCTGGCTCCAAAACAACTACAGCTTCCACAGACTTTTGTTTGACAAAAAGGAAATTTCTCCCATGAAGTGCAGATGCAAAAGTCTCCAGCTAGCCATCATGGATGGTGTCATTAGCTAAGTCAGCAGTTGTCCTTGTGGCATTTTGAAAACATTTTTTCACTCTACAAGCTGCTGTCTGGGTATTTTCACAGTTTAGATGTAAACGTGTACACTACATACCTTAAAAGGTTGAGCTTTGTGTTTGCAGAGGTCTTTATATCATCCAAGAAAGATTTAATCTTTGAATGAGTTAAATTAGGCTACGTCTACACGCAGCGGTTAATGTTATACCAGGACGTTAAAGTCCCCGTCTCGTCTGCACCCAGACAGTTGTTTATGACACGTTCAAGGCTTGTCCATGTGCAAATACTGAGCATGCACCATGATGTATGACATCAGCATGTAAACAGGACGTTTAATTCACTTGCTACTCGAACTAGCAAAGCAATGGCTGTGCAGAGAAAACAAAAATTTTTAGTGGCATAAGCAGACAATGTGTGATTTTCTCAATCGTGTCTCGCAGGTCCACTTCAAACTGCACAGATAAATCGCAAGGTTCAGAAATTCATCACAGATGATTCATTTTCTCACACTATATGATGCTCGGAGGCCCGGTGGTCAGATATGACTCAACTGCTCACACTGTGCGTCCATACAGGACATGTCAGACGCTGTAACCGGGAAAAATTACCTGAAAACATAATCATGTATGTTTGCTATTTGGAGTAAATATTTGGTTCATTTAATCTGTTCCTGTGGTGCGTTTTGCTACCAATCTGCAGTGGATTTTTGTTGTCGTCACTCCCTTTCATTAAACAGAAAAGTTATCCTTATTAGGCTGTTTACCCGCCGGCTTGACATTTACACATCCCCCTTAACCAGCAAGAAACATAATATGTTTCTTGTCGGTATTTGCATATTATGCAAATAAGCGCCCCTTAAACGCAGAGTAAATGTGGACAATAGGGCAGGGGGGGCCAATTTTGGTCCTCGAGAGCCACAATCCTTCAACTTTTATATCCATCCCTTCTCTAACACACTTGAATCAATAAATGGATCGTTATCAGGCCTCTGCAGAAATGAGTGACATGCACATGAGGTGATTCAGGTGTCCTGGAGAACGGGTGGATCTAAACGTTGCAGGATTGTGGACCGAACTTGGCCACCCCTGCAGTAGGGGGAATCGTGCATGTTTAAGCACTTACACGGCCCAGTGTAGGTGTGACCTTAGTTCAGTTCCTGGATGTGGAGGATATGGAGCCAGCTTATACAATACTTACAATAAAAACACTCCATTAGTGAAAAACATGACCAGTAATGCAGAATATTTCCCACTGAGTATACACTGATGGGGTGTGTTTGAATTATTCCGATCCAAATATTGCTGTTTAAATGCTACCTGTGATTATTTACTTGATTAAAATGAATTACTGTTGAATGAAATCAAACATAAAAAAGCAGAGTGAAAAATAAGAACGAGCCACTCATGATCCGGCTCCCTTCAAAGAGCCAAATCAGAAACCAGAGTTTTTTGTTGCTTTGGTCTTTATTTGTGGTGAACCAGCCTTTTCTGGCCAATCAAAGAGCTGGATTTTCCTCTTCTTTCTTCCTGGTCAGTACTAGTTCGATCATATTGCCACCAAGTGAGCAGCCGTTGTAACTGTGTGATTATTTTCAGGCGATTTGGTCTGACTAAGTAAACTATATTCAAAATATTTGGGGGAATTCTCACCCAATGGAGGACTTTCCTAATTTATGCTCGAAGGTGAGAAAGCTTTGAAAGCTGATTAAAAACAATAGACTGGTCTTTACGGAGTTAATTACAATATCTACACGTTATTCTCCGTCAATGAGAGTTCTCCTTTCGTAACTTAAAGGGACTTGAGGCAAGATTAAGAAACAAAACTCGCAACTGGCGCTTCAGGTAACTGCAGCCACGAGCCAAGCCGTCACGGTCGCACAAACTGAAGCTATAATGTTTTTTACTAACCTTTTTCTTCGTAGTTACACTTTTTAGTGTCTTTCAGTTGATCTGGATCGTTTGCTGACGGTAGAAGAATCCATAACTATCGCTTACAGTGTTTGAATTTAACGCGACCGTCTTCTTCCTGCATCAAAACTGCGGATGTAGCGTCATTTGACGTCACGTCTGCAGGGCAGCGCGGGAAATTCAGACTCCAAATTGCAGCGCATTTTGCAGCACACAGCCTGTTCAAGGCAACAGAGAGAAACGCGGGTGGAAACGTTATTTTTGGTATTTAGCGCTTCATCACCCATTAATATTAAAAAAAATGGACATGCATGTTTGGGTTTTTTTTAAATTCCTGCCTCTAGTCCCTTTAAAGCAGACAAAAATGCAAAAAGTGTCCTGCATCATTGTGATTAACTCTGTAAAGACCAGTCTCTTTCTGACCGTTGAGGGCAATTGTGAGCATATGCAAGTGACTTATGCATAAATTACGAAAAGGGTCCATTGAACCGAGTCCCTCGGACTATCCCGGTGTGAATGCACCCTTATTGTCTTTTTGTAAAGTCCTTGGCTCATCCTCTTTATCCACGACTTACCTTGATGTCATCACCACCAGTTTCATGATTTGAATGACAGAAAGAACCAATAACAGAGATTTAAGGCATTTTCCTCTAATTAAGACACGTTTGTCACACATGCTCTGGTCTACGATGAGCTAATCTGCCTCACATTTCCTGCGAACGAGGTGGATGTCGTTAGCTGTGGGCAACACCTCATCTTTAATTATTCTCAGTCTTTTTGAATAAAGTTTATTTATCGTTTTCCAGCCGAATCTGTGCGGGTTTCTGCATCTCTTTAGCTCCTGTGACTATCTCATACAGCCTCTTATTAGACACAGGATGTGTTCCTCAGATGTTGAGGAGGTGTTGATTTGGAAATAGCAGGGAGACTGATAAGGAGGGAAGAAACAGGAGGGGATAAGGTATCACTTGCCAAAGATAACCCATTGATCTCAGAGATTACCTTTCACGGTGCTGCCTCTGGCATCTGTGGACCGCAATCATTGCCCAGGAGTGCTAACCACCCATGGACATGCTCTCTTTACAGCACGTCATTGATTTCTGCATTTAAATCCCCTCTTCTTATCAGCTTCAGTCTTTTCCTTTCTCAAGTCGACTGAAAAGTGTGAAGATCTTCTGCAACTGAGTCGATCGATGCCATGTAGTGAGTTATTTATATCATAGATTGAGATATTGACTGAAATATTAAACATGTGTAAGTGTGTGAAGCTTGTGCTGAAATGGAAACGAACAGGAAAAAATCTGCCATAATTGGCTGAATGTATGACAGATTCCAGCTGCTCATATATACCGAGGAGTCGACTGGGGACACGAAGAAAAGGTGAAATGGTTTTTACTCTTTTCTGTTTGTTTATTTACTTCTATCAAAATGTTTGAAAGCAACGTCCTGCCCTGATAAACGAGGCTCCGCCAGTGTCGCAATTTTCATTTCTTCCTTTAACTGAATCATGTTTGGAGATGAAAATCCCATTTTCATGATGTCTATGTTCAGATTTATGAATCTCATGTTGGTATTGACAAGTCTGAAACTGAGACCAAGAAACTCCAGAGAATTTGGAGGTATTTGTTTCATTTGCGCAGAATCCCGTTAAACCAGGAGGTACTATGAAATGATCCCAGATCTCTCTCCAGCTGAGTGCCTGACGGTGAAACACGTCCAGGTCTCTGTGCACCTTCTACGGCGTTACACTAAAGCGATGTTGGAGTATTTGTGGGGAACTCGGACTCACCGTAGCTCCTTGAAGGGCTCGGCCCTGACGTGCGGCGTCTCCACTGATTTGCTGAACACGGCTCCTTCGGCCCCTGAAATCACAGAGCACAACATCAGACAGGAGGCCGCGTCGATTGAAACCACAAACCCCTCGTGTCCAATCAATGGACATAATCTCTGAGTCTTGGCGGATCTATACGGCTCCAGTCAGCGAGCACAGCGGCTCGCCTCACCTCGCCGACAACATGGACTCCCACTGGGATGGCAGAATACGCCACTGGTATGTGATTAGGGGTCTACGGCCACAAGAAAAGGGGGAAAGGACAACAGGAAAACTATAAACTATGGACCACTCAGATATGTGGTGATGTGTTTAATTCGTTACTTCTCTGCAAAGCAGTGAACGGTGGTGAAGACCCGATGAAAAGCTCAATATTCCACGAAGAAAAAGGCTAAAAAGGCATCATGAGCGGTGCCACCTTTCCCATCAATCAAAACAGAACCTGTTATCCGGCAGCAGAGTTCATCCATGGACCACCAATCACAGCAGAAACCTGACAGTCTCTCTCACATCCACAAATCAAAGTCAATGTCACTTTTATTTATAAAGCACATTTTAACAACCGCTAGCGTTTAGTGAAGTGCTGTACAAGGGTTACACACAAGTCAGAGCACTTCCACATAACTGTAAAAGTTACAGTAGATAAAAACAAAACAAAAGTTCAAAAGATAAAACAGGGGAAAAGGAAGGAAAATAAAAACAGCTGAAATTGGTCAACCTGTACATCACCAAAAGCTAATATAAATAAATGTGTTTTCACTAGCGATCTAACGAGGGAGGGCGTTCCAGAGCCGGGGGACTGCCACTGCAAAGGCCCCATCACCTCTAGTTTTCAATATGGATCTTGGAACCACCAGGAAAGTATCATCCCCTGACCTTAGAGACCTCAGTGGTCTGTAAAGCTGAAGAAGATCTGCTAAATAACGAGTGCTCCAGAGTCTTGCTCAGCATGAGGGTGAGTGGAAGATGAAGGAGCATCATTTTGTGGGTGTACTATTCCTTTAAAATCATATTAAGATGACAGAAAAGTTGCTTATTTTCACCCATTACAGCCTTACAACTAACAGGTGTAGTGAACATATTTGGGGGGGGGTTATTGGTTTGGATACAGATACAAATGAGGTTGGACATTTTTGAAGAAACTTTTGCAGGAGAGACAAAACAAGACGGTAAATGACATTTTATGACCGGACCTTCATCAGACGAGGGTGGAATATTCACTCAGTCGTCAAGGACGAACTTTAACATGGTTCTGAGTCGGGATGTAACGATTACCGGTAAAATGGTTAACTGGTTAACCATGATAAAATTTCCAATGATACCGTTTCAAATTTTAATTATCGTTAAAACCGTGACTGATTACTGCACTTTGAAAAACTCCCAGTGATGCTGCTCATTGGCTGGAAAAGCAGCAGCAGTCGCAGTTTGCAACGTTTAATTTATGAAAACATGGCAGAAAGCAACGAAGGCCCCCACGTGGACAGTTCTCTGGAGATTTTGCCCCCTTTAAAAAGGACAAAGTAGACATTTAGACCCATTTTACATCTTTTTAAAGATGCTGTGGTATATTTCTATAATACCGCAATAAAAATGATAACCGTGATCATTTTGGTCACAATAATCGTGATATGAAATTTTCATATCGGTACTTCCTTCGTTCTAACTGTGGAGGCAGCATGATGGGTCAGAACCTAATTACAAAATCATTTCCAGGTCACAAAAGTTGAACTGAATTAAACATAATAATGACAAAAAATCAAGTTGCCTACATGGCCCATTTTCTTTAGCATCACACTGAAAGCAAACATCCAGCCATTGTTACATGGAGGGGATTTGCATGAGTTTGATGAGAAGAAACAGAATAATTATTACTGGGTTTGTCTTTTTGAATTGGTTAAATATGAAGAAAAAGACCGATGATGGATCATTGCTCATGAAGAAGCTTTCTTTGGTGCATGAGAAGTTATTTTCACAAAAAAAATAACTGAAATATTTCGTTATTGTCACGAATGTTACAAAACCTTTATAAAATGGAAAAAAAACAACAGAAAGCTAATCGCCTGGTGCAGATCAACGACTTCAACAAAGCAGTTTCAGTCAAAATCCCCAAAGACTCGCTTTGTGACACTTTTAAGTTTTTAAGTTAGAAAGCAAGTCCCAAACCTTTTCAAACTTTTTAGTATTTGGCCTCATTCAGAGAATGATGTTTGTTCGTAAAGGTGAAGGCTCGTCTATTCAACGTGTCAACCGCTGACGTCTCCATTATGAGACTGTCACAAAAGAGCGAATTAAACTGAAGTTTAATTACTGAAGTTCCCTTGTTGCACAAAAACATTCGAAGACTAAAAGAAATAACACCTGATTACTTTTTCCTGCAGCAGTTTTCAGCTTTGACCTGGAAATCAAGCTGGAAAATCAGAACAAAACCTCTTTCTTTTAGTTTCCTCTCATTTTGCAGCACAGCTGTTGCAAATGTGAATAAGACAGACCCTGAATTACTCTTAGCACGAAAAAGTAAAGACCTTTGTGTTTTGTAGATTATTTTTTCTTGTAGGAAAGCTTCTTGGCAATAAATCTTACACCGTTGGAAAGCTTGTTTAATTCCTTATAAATGGAGTCACATTTGCAGGGAAAATGCATGTGGGATGATCAGCAGAGACAGTATTTGGGTTGCGCCCATGAAAAACTGCCAAGTCTTCTCTGTCCACGCCAAACAGCTGATTCTGCTCGCATCAGGCCTGTTTGAGCTGGTGTCTGCAGGGTGTGCACGGGGGTCCTGGACTGGGAAAGGGGGCATCTTCCTCCCGGGAAAGCAAGGCTTGTCACCGTTAGAGGAAATCTTAATGCAGAGACATGTGGAGATGAGATTCTGCAGCCAGCGGTGATCTCATATCTCCCCAGACTGGGCCTGAACTCTGTCCTCAAAGATGGCAACGCTGCCCCCTACAGAGCAGGTTTATCAGAGACCACCTCCAGAGGACAGATGACCCGCCTGCAGTCCTGAACTCACCCTCATTTGCTGCATTTTTAAAGACTAATCTGACGAGCGTTTTGTGTGTTGCGCCATCTTGCGGCGCCGCCGTTGCCTGAGGAACGAGTCCAAATTACCTCGTATCTGCCGACATGGAAAGCAGCGTGAATATCTGGATTTACAACGTTGGACAGTCGTCTAAGGTCATGATGACCTACAGGTATGTTATCCTGAGATCTCAGAGTTATTCTGACATATTGTTTTTACATCGGAGCATTAATTTAAACTATCATTCATCTCCGGAAACTGGCTTTAATGACAAGCCACACTGGAATAACACGCACATCTCATGATTATTTATCAAAGTTTAAAAAACTAAACTCTTTCAAAAGGTGGTTTCTTTTCTATTTTATCACAGATTTGGCTTTTGGTTTTGTTTCAGGACTGTACAGACCACGTAGCTTCACATGTCCTGCAGATGAAACTAAAGGCTGCAGGACACCGTCATCCTGACCCGTTTGTGTTTCTGACTGAACTGGTTTTATTTTCTGGTCCCAACGTCGCCCTGATCAGAGACAATAACCTGATATGTCACAATATCTCCCAGATTAGTCATTAAAGGATAAGTTTGTTTTCTTTCAACCTGGACCTTATTTCTAGGAGTATATACGTGCATTTACTCATCGGTAAAGTTCCTGCATCACTTTGACTCCTTGGGAAGATATTACGTTAAGTCGCCCTTCAGTGTACATCCAGTAAAATGGCGGAGACAGGGAAGCCACTATATCAGACATTATCTGCAGTAAAACTACTTGATTTCATCAATGCTTTAAGTAGAATGAACGAACGAATGAGTACTATTGTCCTGTGAGTTCAGAGTTTTGCAAATTGTGTTTTTGTTGTTGTCTGGGTAACAAACTGCTCTTCTCAGCTGTACTATGAAGGCGTGAATCGTGAATGCGCGGCCCTGAAAAGTGTGTAGAACCCTGATAACTAACGGAAAGCTAAATCTGGACTCACGGGACAATAGTACTCGTTCATTCTTTCATTCTACTTAAAGTATTGGTGAAATGAAGGAGTTTTGCTGCAGATGTCTTATATATGACTGCCCCGTCTCCGACATTATGACTGGATGTACCGAAGGGCGACTCAATGCCGTATTTTCCGAAGGACTCAAAGTGATGCAGAAATTTTACCAGTGAGTAAATGTACATATAAACTCCTAGAAATAAGGTCCAGTTTGAAAAAAAGAAAGTTATCCTTTAACTCGCAGCAACACCACAGCTGTCCCTGTTAGCATTAGCTAGCATGATAACGTTATGCACTGCGTCATTTTCGGGAGCATAGATACGTGAAATAAAGTGTCTGATTAATGAGTGTTCATCATAATTTACCGTGTTTTTGTTGTTGGGGATTAAATCCAGTGTTTTCTCCACCGTGGCAGCAAGTTATTCCTCCTCTGCTCTGACTGGCCGACATTTCCCCCGATACGAACACACTGACATCAGTGGACTGAGCAGCACCGTCCACTTTTGTCACAGATGGCAGAAATCTTAATGAAATAAATGTCCGTGATCTTCTGATTCACTTATTACCACATTAAAGTTTTCCTCTGATGTTCCAACAACCAGGAATGTGACGTCCTTCCACATTTCCTCCATGTTGGTAAGAAAAAGTCAAATTCTCATCTGTTCTCATTACACATGTGCAGAAATGCTCCCCAAGCAATGGTCTCGTTGCAGCGTTTGGTCGGATTAGTCTATACAGTACAACTAGAATTGTGCAAAACCTAAATATTGCAATAAATAACTGGTAACGGAAACACCTACCATTTTAAAAACTTCTCAAATTTCACTTGAAAGTTTGAATGATTCCATTTTTTTTTTCTTTAGATGCATCGCAGAAGTGTAATGGAAAGACTTTTTTCACATTTACACTGGACGTGATGTCAAAGATGGTGGGGTACTAAATGGACAGAAGATGAGACAAAAATCATTTTACATATAATTACAGATGCAAAGGGAGGTTTTCCGCGCACAGGGCTCCAGACTAACTATTTTCACCATGAGCACAGGGGCTCCTGACTGAAACTGTTAGGAATGCAAGCAGAAAATTTAGCGGTGCACACCAAAATCAACTTTCAAAGCAAATATCCCCATTTCCTGTTATTTTCACTGTATTACTGATAAATATCTAGCAAAAAATGCAGAAACTACAATGTTCACAGGTCACGGCATATTTGATGTTTCAGACTGGCTCTGTTTTTAAAATACACAAATACATTTTCCTTACAGATGTGGCTCCATTTAGATAAGAATCAAACAAGTTTCCAACGATGTAAGATGTACCGCCTTGACGTAATTGTTACGGTGAAAAAATAACCCACCAAACACTGATTTCATCACTTTTTGTCCCAAGTTTAGCTGCTTATTCAAAACTCTGCAGCTACAACTAAAAGTCTTAATAATGCCACCTGAAACAGTCGTAGCGGGACATCGCTGATATATCTGATTATTTTCATTCAAACCAACGCTGAGAGGCTGAGCTCCTCTGCAGTCTGCAGATATTCAAACTCCGACTCATTCGGGGAACTCTCCATTACACAGAAAACTTCTCAGAGATAAAACATCTCCATGCAAATTGCTCCTGCTCGCCCATGTGGGATAGATAACCGTCTCCTTAATCAGCGCTACAGGTGGAGCAACTTCTGCTCTGCTTTGTTTTGTTTGGTTTTGTTTGGTTGGATCGAGCTGTCACTGAGAATTAGCTCGTAGGTACAAGATATAAATCATGTGGTACAAGCCGGCGCTGACTGTTGGTGGCAAATATTTCACTGCGTCTGAATTCAGACTGGAAATAAGTGGTGGATTTTTTAAAATCTGACTTCAAACAGGAGTTTCTCAGGTTTTCTGTGATGAAAGGGAGACACCTTCAGCTCTGGAAATCTGAAACAGGTGGGGGGGGGGGGTAAAGGCTGGAGACTTTGATGCTTATTCCACAGAAACGTGCTGAAGATGAAACAGAAGAGGAGACTGTGGAATATCAGCTCTCATTTAAAGAAGAACAAAAAGCTCCTTGCTATCTTCTCTGTAAAGGTTTAAAGGCTAAAACAGTCATTTTATTTCATTCCTGAACCAACTGTTGGCTTCCCAGACTAAACATAAACCGATATATCAGCCAGCTGATATTTTAGGCTGATATTTGCGTGTCTTGCTGATATCAGTAACGGCCGACATGTCGGGTGTGTTGGCCGATACCCGCACTCAGCATAATTTGCAAACCTTTTTTCACTTATATTTATTACAAGTTTAATGTTTCAATTTAATATTTGCTCACAAGCACATTGTTTCTTTTTTAAAAACTTATTTGAAGTGTTTTGTTCTTTTTTGATATTAAAAGAGTTGTAAAATTACTTTTCATTGTATCTTTCATTATATTAATTTGGGAGTCAAATGCAGTATCGGCCCCAAATATTGGCAAGTTGTCTCGGCCTTTGGCTGAGGAGAAAATATCGGTATCAGCCCTAAAAACATTTGTATTGGCCAATCCCTAGTCCAGACTATGTTCTCACGCAATAGGTTCTACACTGAAAAAAGGGATTTTTCAGCCTTGTAAAAATCACTTTGACGTGAAAAGAGCTTTGTATCACCCTGTTTTTGCTCAAAAAAGGCACAATTTTATTCAATGCTACTTAGCATTTGCTTCTATATTCAAACTTAATTTTAAATTGTAAATATAACTCACAATGATTAAGTAATTTGTACTGAATGTATTATGTAAACTTGTAAAAAGTAAGTAAACTGTTGCCTACACAGTCCTGTCAGAGGGGGGGGGAGCTATTTTCAAAACTCAACATACAGATGCAGGCATGAAAAAGTTCCATGTTTTTCTGCCAGAAATAGTGCAGTAATAGTAGTGCAGTAATAGTGCACTATCACTGTCTGAATGATTTGTCCCGTGAATACGTCATCACGCACCGTGTCCAAACTTGGCGTGTGGAAACGTCCTTGTTGCAGGCGTTCATTTATGCTCTGAAATCGTTCCCCTGGGAACGCGGGCGTTTCTTTGTGCGATGGAAATTAGCAGACAAGTCGCTGGTAAGCGGCTGGCTGTCGGCAGAAAGGGGAACTTTTTCATACCCGCATCTGTATCTGGACCACAGAGGCTCATGGGAGATGCATATTCAACAGGAGTTTAACCTTTTGTGAATGCGACTGTATGCTATAAATGTGAGTTATTTACTGTGTTATGGTTTACATTTAGACAATGTTGGAAAGTTCTGTTGTGTTTGAATTGTAAAGGTGCTACTATGAGGGAGGACAGTACAGATAACTAAAGCCAGCACCCCCTCTCCCAAAGTAAAATCCCACATCCTTGTCTAAGGAGTCGGGAACATCATCTCAGTTAGCATTAAACTGTTTTTTACATTTTAACTGTTGGATATGACTTGTGTGTCCCAGTGTGATTGTTAAAGAAAACTCTTAAAATATATTTGTTTCAATATGAGATTTTCAGTTTAATGTAAACTGAGTTTAAGTGGAACTTAATCATGACAAAGTAAAACTCAATGGTAAAATTGATAAATCCAAGTACATGTTACTTGAGTTTTTCTCATAGGAATAACTCCTATATGCAAGCAAGGTTTACTTGAAAATAAACCTTGTGAAGTTTATTTAACATTTTTTAGTGCAATTGCTCTCCTAAGATTTTCTAAGTAAATATTACTCTGATTTTTCAGTGTATAACTCCACCACTTCCTGAGCTTAAGCCAGCTCCTTTGTTTCTCCCATTGACAAACTGATTAATCCAGGTGTGTCTGACCTCAGTAACCATGACAACAATGGCCAGACATTGTCTCATACAAAAAGTCAAAATATGAAAGCTACATCCTCACACTTATCTGCACAGATTGGCATCACTGATATGACAAATTAAAAGTTGGACAATATCAATATATTGGATATTGGTAAAAAAAAAAAAAAAGCCATTATCTAACATCCATAATGATCAGTTATTGGTTTTCAAAGCTTCTGTTAAATTTCCCATCCATTGCTTAGAATATAGCACCCCCCCAAAATTTTAAACCTGATGGGTTTAGCGAAAGATGAGTTAACATTTAACTTTACAATCCCCATAATTAATATCAATGCTTGTTTTATTTATAGCTGATGCCGAGCGGCAGCTGCTGCAGGTTCCTGACGGTACGACTCGGCAGGTGTTAATACTTTTGTCCTGCCGTCTGCTGACGTGACATTTGGAGCCACAACAGTGTGACGACTCCATTCATGTGCACCCCTGTGAATAAAATGTGATTTATCTGATTCTCTAAACACAAATTGCACATGAATACTGAGCAGGAAGCGGCAGTACGTTACGCCGCTGACATGTTCATGGAGCAGTGAGGGTGGGGGTCGAATGAGAAAATAAACGATGCCATTAAAGATTAATGCATTTGTGTGAGCTGCTGTGTGCGTCCACGTATGTGAGGTGGTGTTTATGAGGCAGCAGTCAAACCGGGGGAAGATAGCATCAGCTGTGGCTTCAAGTATCTGAAAGGTGATGAAACGGAGACAAAGAAGCCGCAGAAAGAAGCCCCTCCAGGGAAAATCTCAGTGATCAGCAGCGGTTGTGGATCAGACATGAGCAACGATGACTGAAAACCAAAACTCTGCATTTGTTTGCATGCATTTGTTTTGTAAAATACACAAAAAGAATAAAATTTTTACACTAAATCCATGTTACATGAACATTTCCCCCACTTTTCTTACAGACTGGAAAATTCCTGCTGAGATTTGGATGTATTTGTACCCAGAACTGGTACGACTACATGCCTAAACCCGGCAAAAAAAATATGAATAATATTGATGTGGGAGGCAAACTTTCATCATTACATTCATCAAATCATTACAGCATCCTACTACGTAGATTAATAAAGAACAGGATCTGATAGAGTGAATCCATGTTGGAGCCCTTTTTACTCCAGAACTGTCTTCATTTTTGGTGTCAAAGATCCAACATGGTGTTGGAAATATTCCTGAGATTTGGCTCCATATTGACTGGTGATCTGGTGACTGCGGAGAAGATTTGAGTACATGAACTCATGGTCATGTTCCAGAAAGCAGCTGGAGATGATGTCATCTTTATGACATGGCGCGTCATCCTGCTGGAAGCAGGAAGAAGATGCTCCACTGTGGTCATAAAGGGATGGACATGGTCAGCAACAATACTCAGGTAGGCTGTGGAGGTTAAACCGCCACGTTGGTACTAAGGGGCCCAAAGTGGGCCAAGAAAACCTTCCCCACACCATTACACCAGCAGCAGCCTGAAGTCTTGATCCAGGCAGGATGGATCCATTTTTTCATGATGTTTCCAGCAGATTCTGAGCCGAGCATCTGAATGTGGAGCTGAAATGGAGACTCATCAGACCAGCAACGTTTCTCCATCTTCTATTGTCCAATGTTGGTGAGTCTGTTTCCTGTTCTTAGCTGACGGGAGCAGCACCCGGTGTGGTCTTCTGCTGCTGGAGCCCATCTGCTTCCAGGCTGGACGTGTTGTGTGTTCAGAGATGCTCTTCTGCATATCTCGTGTGGAACCAGTGCTGATCTGACCTCTTTCTCCAGCTCTGCTTTACAGATCCGTAATATTTTTACTAACGTGAGAAAAAGACGCGCTTAAAGAGATACAACAAACATTTAAAGTGAACGGAGGTGAAGACATTTAGCTGTCATACTGAAGCACTTCCCTCTGAAAGGAATAGTACACCCACAGAATGATGTGCCTTCATCTTCTCCTCACCCTCATGCTGAGCAAGACTGGAGCACTTTTTCAATATATTTAAATGCAGCTGGAGATCTGAGACGTTTTCGTTTTATAAAAATCTACTAAATAACGTCGTTTCCAGTTAATTCTGGACGCTACCCACTCAGGACATTTGGATTACATTGGACGAGCAGTATGGAGGAATATTGACAAGTTTTTGTGGACTTTTATGGAACTTTTTGGTTCAGTCGCTGGTGAACTCCATAATATGAAAGTTGGGGAAAACGAAAACCTCCCCCGGATCTCCGGCTGCATTTGAGATATTAAAAAAGTGCTCCAGAGTCTTGCTCAGCATGAGGATGAGGAGAAAATGAACGACCATCATTCTGTGGGTGTACTATTCCTTTAATAACGTCGACTAGCTTTATGCTTTAGTCAACATCTAAACTCAATTCTCTGATTAATCAGAAGATAAAAACATCACAGATTTCTTCTACAATCTTTCCAACATGCATATTTTTAAGTTGTGGAAGTTGTCTTCATGTTCAATCTCCAAAGCTTCAAATCAGGTCAAACCAGATATTCCATCACGATTGTGCATAAACACAAAAAAACTTCAATGGAAAATGAACAAGAGAAAAAAGATCCTTAATTCTTTCTGAAAGGCTAAAAGCTTCCTGACTTGTCTCATGATGTAGACATACTCGGCTTCTTTTCTTTTAAAGAAAACAGAAAGAGGACATGAAGTTATGATGCACATAGTCCGGGATTAAAATGATGAGTTATGAATTTCATGATCATCTCTGGTAGCTGGATTATCATTTAAAGTCACGGTTTACTCAGCAACATATTCTAAAGCATAAACCAGCAGACGGAGATGACTCCAGAAACCACTGGCAGGAACACCCCTGCTGGGATTATCCAGCATCTTTCAATGCCATCTAATCCCCAGATGTAAATGATGACTTATTAACATGACTGCAGCCAAACGGGAGCTGCAACTTTTCTCAGAAAGTCAACAATAACCTGCAACTCTGCTGCTGAGAGCTCAGAAATTCATGCTGCTGTTCAGACTTCATGAAATTATGACTGCTGACTGGACATCTGACGCATGAAACCCACTGTCACCCTGTCAGAGAAACTCCCACTCCCACACCGTTAGATAAAACACTTTCATCATGTCCTGCACTGATTTTTGGGACGAGGTGTAATTTACTGTCACGGTGTACCCAATTTCTTTCAATCTGTTGCAACCATCTCGACTGCAGCTATAACTGCCTATTTTCCCCAAACGACCCGAGTTATTCTCTGCATTGGAGAAGTAAAAATGAAGAGAGAAATGAAGGAGAAAACTACTGAACCAATGAAACAATGGAAAACAACATAAAAATGATGGTTAGTATGAGACAGCAGCCCTTTCATATTCAGCTGTAATTTGAGTTGAATTTGGGATTTCAACAGTACGAGTTAGTTTTTATAAACGCTGCATTTAAAGTTGGTCCCTGCAATGTCAGAGTACAGGAGACAAAAAGTTCCTTATACACAGTAATTGGCTTTTGGGAACATCTAAAGTTTCTGTGAACTTTTCTTGATCTTTTTTTGTGCGACCCGGGCCCGGACCCGGACCCGGACTTGGACCCGTCCTGACCCTGACCTGGATTCAGTGGTGGAAGCTGGGCAGACGTGTGGAACCCGGTGCAGAGTGGTTGCTGTAGGTATTATTCATAACAACATGTCCCTGCTGGTTCTTAGTGACTTTAACCATACATCTCTTAAAGGGGAATTTAGCTTTTTTTGAACCTGGGGTCTGTTTTCATCTGTCCCTTCATATATGTGAGTGATGGAGGAAGGAATTTTCCAGATAGCTCCAGTATTTATCCGGGCAGCAGCCTAGCAGCCCAGCTAATGATAAGCATGGGACAACTGGCCCCCGCGTCTACGTATCACCCTAAAAACCTGCTTTTTTCCACACTGAAGGGCTCAGATAGTCTCAATGAGTGTCCGACATCATAATGGAGAGGAGAGATGAACAAAAGTATCTACATTACCTGGATATCGCTGTTTGTTTTGGTGTCTGTGCCCAAATCTGGAGACACTGAAAATCAATTCTCGTTCCAAAATCACGCCCTAATTGCGCGTTATCACGTGATTTCCGAAATAACACAATAACTCGCGTCCCCCACCGATGTTTTGACGGGAGTTATCGCGTGATTTCCAAAATTACACGATAACTTGCGTCCCCCCACCGATGTTTTGACGCGAGTTATTGCGTGATTTCCGAAATTACACGATAACTCGCGTCCCTCACCAGTGTTTTGACGCGAGTTATCGCGTGATTTCCGAAATTACACGATAACTCGCGTCCCTCACCAGTGTTTTGACGCGAGTTATTGCGTGATTTCCGAAATTACACGATAACTCGAGTCCCCCACCGGTGTTCTAACGCGCGTTATCACGTGATTTCCGAAATTACACGATAACTCGCGTCCCCCCACCGATGTTTTGACGCGAGTTATTGCGTGATTTCCGAAATTACATGATAACTTGCGTCCCCCACCAGTGTTTTGACGCGAGTTATCACGTGATTTCCGAAATTACACGATAACCCGCGTCCCCCACCGATGTTTTGACGCGAGTTATCGCGTGATTTCCGAAATTACACGATAACTAGCGTCCCCCACCAGTGTTTTGACGCGAGTTATCGCGTGATTTCCGAAATTACACGATAACTCGCGTCCCTCACCAGTGTTTTGATGCGAGTTATCGCGTGATTTCCGAAATTACACAATAACTCGCGTCCCCCACCGGTGTTTTGACGGGAGTTGTCGCCTGATTTCCGAAATGACATAACTTGCGTCCCCCACCAGTGTTTTGACGCGAGTTATCGCGTGATTTCAGAAATTTCACGATAATCCGCGTCCTCCACCGATGTTTTCACGCGAGTTATCGCGTGATTTCCGAAATTACACAATAACTCGCGTCCCTCACCAGTGTTTTGATGTGAGTTATCGCGTGATTTCCGAAATTACACGATAACTCGCGTCCCCCACTGGTGTCTTGACGCGAGTTATCGCGTGATTTCCGAAATTACACGATAACTCGCGTCCCCCACCGGTGTTTTGACGGGAGTTATTGCGTGATTTCCAAAATTACACGATAACTTGCGTCCCCCACCGGTGTTTTGACGCAAGTTATCGCGTGATTTCCGAATTTACACGATAACTCGCGTCCCTCACCAGTGTTTTGACGCGAGTTATCGCGTGATTTCCGAAATTACACGATAACTCGCGTCCCCCACCGGTGTTTTGACGCGAGTTATCGCGTGATTTCCGAAATTACACGATAACTCGCGTCCCCCACCGGTGTTTTGACGCGAGTTATCGCGTGATTTCCAAAATTACACGATAATTCGCGCCCCCCATCGGTGTTTTGACGCGAGTTATCGCGTGATTTCCGAAATTACACGATAACTCGAGTCCCCCACCGGTGTTTTAACGCGCGTTATCGTGTGTTTATAACTCGCGTCCCCCACCGACGTTTTATCACGTGATTTCCGAAATTACACGATAACTCGCGTCCCCCACCGATGTTTTGACGCGAGGTATCGCGTGATTTCCGAAATTACATGATAACTTGCGTCCCCCACCAGTGTTTTGACGGGAGTTATCGCGTGATTTCCGAAATGACATAACTTGCGTCCCCCACCAGAGTTTTGACGCGAGTTATCGCGTGATTTCCGAAATTACACGATAACCCGCGTCCTCCACCGATGTTTTGATGCGAGTTATCGCGTGATTTCCGAAATTACACAATAACTCGCGTCCCCCACCGGTGTTTTGACGGGAGTTATCGCGTGATTTCCGAAATGACATAACTTGCGTCCCCCACCAGAGTTTTGACGCGAGTTATCGCGTGATTTCCGAAATTACACGATAACCACCGATGTTTTGACGCGAGTTATCGCGTGATTTCCGAGATTACACGATAACTTGCGTCCCTCACCAGTGTTTTGACGCGAGTTATCGCGTGATTTCCGAAATTACACGATAACTCGCGTCCCCTACCGGTGTTTTGACATGAGTTGTTCGGAACAAGATTTGATGTTTCTGAACTCCGATCCTCAGGACCCACAGCCCTGCATGTCTTATACCCTCCACCAACTGCTCCTCGGGCGCTGTAATTAGCAGCCCACTGCTCTCAGTTTCAACCGGAGACGGGTTCAATGCAGAGAAGGAATTAACTAATATGTTCTCTAACTGGGCATAATAAAGTATATATCATTATTATTAGTATCATTATCATTATGGAAACCCCTAATTCACAATAAAGCTGTAGTAATGGCGGACGTCGAAGCAAACATGGAGCAAACATTGGACTCGTGCCAGCCGGCAGAAATGACGTACGTTAGTGTTGAGCTGCTGCTACAAAACTAAAAAACAAAACACAGAGAAAATCTGTGTTATTTTCTGGTTTTCATGTCGTAGCCGAAACAAAAAGGAGCAGGAACCAGCGTCTGTTCATCCGTAAACGGACATAAATATGTAAACAGAACCCTTCCCAATCCCCAGATGATAAAGTGGAATAGATGGGTTTCCCATTTACAAACATTGGCAGTTGCTAGGCAACCTGGGGGCAAAAAGCCTGTTTGTACTGCAGTCTACGGCCAAACACTCGTATCGTTCATAAAAAAGTAAAGTAACATGACAAAACAAACTGAGATCGTTGTGTTTTAAATTATATTGTTTAAATCTGTATTTTGATGATGAATAAAAAATACCGACTCATCGTTGCTGTTTTGTTTCTATCACCATTATACTAACTTGGGAAGGCAGTCATCACCCGGAAACGGCATTTTTCTTGTTAAAACATGGATATTATTCGTGTTGGACCTCATTTGAAATTTGCCTGAAAAACTTGAGTTAGAAAGCGGCTTAGACTTTTGTTTAGACTCTTTGTTAAAACCAAAATGGTCCCAACAGCCTGCAGCAGGTTCAGTTCTGCTCCGTGTCGTCTTCACCACCTTCATACAGGAGCAACTTTCACTAGTCTGGATTAAACCAGGCAAAGACGACATCATCACTACGTTTGGAAAGGAGCTGATTCCAGCTGTTAGGGACTAACACGCATTGCTGTTGGTGAGTCTCGCTGCTTGTGGAACGTTCTGCTTTATTGTGGATTAAATCCTGGTAGCCAGCAGACAGACTAGCTAACTGCTAACAAGCTAACGGTATAAACTCAAACGCCATCTGATTTACGACCCCGTGCTTCGTATTAAATCTCCGGGATGCGTTGTTATGCAGCGTGAATGTCTGTAAACGGCTCAACAATCAGTTTCTTCTTTTTATTTAGCGTGTGTGAGCAGAGGACGGCTGTCACACAGTTACAGTGTTGGGATGCCGCCGTGAGCTGATCAATAACTGGTCGCGGCCGTGATACTGGTATTGTTCCAGTACCAGTCTCACGACTACAACACGGGAATCATTTCTGCCACCGCGGTGGTTTAATCTGACATGGTTACCATGGTGACCATGGTGAAAGACTGAATAAATCTGCAGAAACCTGCAGAAGTTATCGGAGGGTTTCTGAAGACAGTCACTCCTACTGTCCTGTTATCACCATGGTAACTGTTTACATGCATTAACATTTGGATTTTTGCAACCGAACAAATACCAGGAATACCATTATATTTCCCCCGACACTTTCACCTCATATCTTGACCTCATCTGTAAAAGTGGAGTCGTGCATGTAAACACACGTCTTCTCATAGTTCAATAATGCTTTTCCTGAGTTTTCTTGCCCCCTGGTTGCACGCGCATCCAAACTGTGACGTTGCTTGGAAACCATCTATTAGATAAATGTGTTTTCCATGTAAATAATTCAGAATTATTTCCATGCAAACATAAAGACAATAATTTAATTTAAAATTATTTAATTCAGAATAATTAGTTTTGAATTAAAAAACATCATGTACCATGGACCAATTATTATTGGTCCAAAAGAGGGAAAGTTTTCATACAATCTGGGTTATTTTCAGGCTTCATCAAAGTTGTACTACAAAATAATCAAATCTAAAGTGTGTTCCTGGTAGGAGACAAAACTTAATAAACGAATAAATTGGAGTCCTAAAAAGCCTCACAGTGTGAAAACTTGGGAGTTCTTTGACTGAAACTCAACCACATTCTTTAACAGAGCGGCAGAGAGCTGAGCACAGAGGAGCCCAATTATCACAACAAAACTCCTGGAGGTGGTCTAACAGGGAGGCCTGCCTCCAAGAACCCTGCAGGATCCGCAGCTTTAATATTCACCCATTAAATCATTTTCTCCCTCTGCCCCCCGTTATTATGCTCTCACTTTCCATCATTTGCTTCCACTCATTCTCTACAGCAGCCGTTCCTTCCGTTAGTATATCAGTCAGACAGGAGGTGTAGCCAGTGGCCTTTATAATAAAGAGCCAACACTCCCTGCTGAGACAATTTGCCCTTTCTCTTCTGAATCGTACGCCATAAGGAAATCAGTACTTTTTATTAAAAGGGGGCAATTCTCCACCTCAACGGCAAGTTTATGCTGTCAAATAGTCTGCAGCCGGCGGATTAGTCAAAGTAAAGAGTGAGGATTTAGATCAAAGAAAGCAAGGTAGGGGGAAAGGGAAGTAAGAAGCAAGAAAAGCTAAGACAGGAGGAGGGAGCAGAAAAAAGAGGCTAACGATTGCAATCAGCTGACGGACGGATCTCAGCTCCAGTGACGGTCTCCGTGCTCGATGTGCAGCCGTTGGGTAAAACAAGACAACCCCCGACAACATCGCCCACGCTGCAGGTGAATGTGAATCATTTACCCAAGGTCATCATTCCACCGCTCAGCTTCTGCTTTTTATTTCACGCCTCAGTCTGCTGACACGGCGCCGGCGGAGTGACGGGCGAGCTCGACAGCCATCGCAGCCGAACCAGGACACACAGCTCCAATCCCGGCGACGGCCAATACACAGCTGCAGCTGCATCATCCTGCCCGGCCCGCACCGAGTGACAGGCTGTCACCCCGCGTTGAGTTATACAGAAAACAACTGGGTCGGTAGACTTTCGGAGGCGTTGGAGTGTTTTCATGAATCATGAGAGGGAAGTTCTGGAGGCGAGAGATGAAACTGGAGAGAATGAGAGATTTCAGTGTGCTGCCACAGGCTGATGTGATGCTGTGCTGATGACGCGTCGCCAACATGACCGCACATCCGTTAGGACTGCTTCCCAAAAACATCACTTTCCTTATCAGAGCACTTAAAAAATCAAGTATTCATATCAGAGATGCAACATATTGGAATTATGGCCGATATCCGAAATGTCGATATTTTAAAACTCAGGGGGAATAACCGATACCGATATTTCTGTAAAGCTAAGAAAAATAAGCAGTCATTGCAAAAAGCAGTTTCGTTATCCGCTTTTGATGCTTTGAAAAATAGGGGTGGGAAAAAAAATCGATCCACTGAAATATCTTGATATTTTCCTTTGCCGATATCAAATCAATATTTAAAAACGCTGTGTCGATCTATTTTACTGACAAAATCTCGCAAGATTTCATCGTGCTGTTACAAAATTTCACGGTATTTCGTGAATACTCGCGAGATTCTGTAACAGAACAATGAAATATCACAAGATTCTGTTAGTAAAATAAATCAATACCGCAATTTTAAATGTCAGGATGATATCAGCATATGAAAATATTGAGAATTTTTTTGTGAATGATGCTTAAATCATTCACTTTTTGTGGACTTTTTCACACAGGACCATTTAAGTTTGGATTTTTCTCCCCCTTAGAAATAAAAATCTTCATTAAAAATAGCATTTTCTGTTTACTTGTGTTGTCTTTGTCTCACATTTAAATTTGTTTGATGATCTGAAACCTTGAAGTGTGACAAACATGCAAAAAAGTAAGAAATTAGGAAGGGGGCAAAAAAAAAAAAATCCACAGAGCTGTATATATTTCGGACCTGTTAAAGTTGATAAAACAGTTATTTATATGTCTTTTTAATAAAAAAAGTATAATACTTTCATTCTGCACCCCTATAGACGTTCTGTGGATGTGTAATTTTTGAAAAATGAATCGTCTCGGCGACCTTCACCTTAACTTTAACCTTCATATTCAGCTGCTCTCTCAGCACCACCGAGTCCCCATTTTTAAAAAAACATTTATTCTGTGTCTTCATTACCTGAGCTAACGAATGACATTTGGAGGTAAATTTCGGGAGAAGACTCGTCTGACCAGTTTCATATCAAGAACATCATGACTAATGCACACTTATGGATTTCAAAAACAAACACATGAAGCTGAAACGAAGATTATAGGTTCTCCTAAACAACAAAATAGGTCTAAACAAATCCTGTTCAGTCCTCGCAGTAACTGGGAGGAAGATTTCAGAGTTACTGGTTACATAAGTTAAACATTTTACACTTTAACTGGCAACGATTTGGTTTTCTGATCGAGTGATGGACTGAATAATACAGAATACGGCTAAAAATCTGTTTTAAAGATTTACGACCAAAATGAAGCCTTCTTCTAAACTATCATCATCATCATCATCATAGCTCAGGAATTTGATCTGGGCAGCGGTTATCAGTCTGATTAAGGTGACTTCACGCTGACCAGATCATCTCTTTGCTGCTGATTTCCCCCCCCCCCCCCTTCATGATTCCTGAACCTGAGCTCAGGTCCTTTACGCGTCCTAAACGTGCCCTGATTCTCTGATTGGCCACATGTGCCAGGGAGTGAGCACCTTCTCAAATTAACTTCAAATCAACGAGCTGAATCGAGTAAATTAGGATTTTTGTGGTTGCGAGACAGAAACACGCTGTCGCACCAGTTTAAGTGATGGTTTATATCATTCTGGTTCGTTGATGATGGAAGAAAACACCAATCAGTGCAAAATGTAAATGATAGAAGTTTGTGAGGACGCAATAAAACATGAGAATTCCTCTTTCTGAGGCAGAAATGGTGATGAAATTCATTCCTTCTTACAAGAAAACAGCTGTAACATGTAGTGATGCCAGATGTGACGGTGAAACTCAGGAAAAAGCCAGACAGGTGGGAACTGATGACTCATGGGTGTTGCCATTCAATCATCAATTTTTAGATTTTAGTTTTTTTCCTCCTTCAACATGTTTTCTTTCAGACTGGTGTAAAAAACGTCAAAAATAAACATTTTAGGAGTTTATTTCATGATACTTTGTCTGATTCACCCAAATCTCCTCTAAATGCAGCTAAAGTTGGTGTTTTAAAACGGAGCGCAGCACCGTGGTGCTCGTCTGAACCCCGCCATGTCTGGTATCCATGGAAACGTCTCTTTTTCCTGAACGATGTCATCTCAACCAAACTTGATATTTCCAGCTCATGAATCTGATTGGATCTGATGTCTGTAAATAGTGTTATAGAGTAAAAATGTGGAGAATTTTACAATCCAAAACTTTGAAGTCTGTTTTTTCAAAATGAGTTTTTTTCTTATTCTTGGTAAAAAAAAAAAAAAAATCTCCACTTCAGGAGCACTTACAGAAACCAAACGTTTCAGTTTTGCTCTTGACTGGATTCTTAAAGTTTTTACAGAAGGATTTTTTGATATCTCATTCACAGCCTGATTTATAGAACATTTCATCCCAAAAACATTCCAAAAACTGAGTTTTTTCTGGTTGTTGACAGTATATTCTAAATTGTGAAATAATCTATAGAGATATCCAAAATCCCCTCTGTAAAAACTTTTGACTTTAATATGTAAACAAAATTCAAATGAAACTTTGAACATGGTTCAATCCTGTGTTTAGATTTTTTTCCTAGAAATGTGTGCAGATTAGCGCATTTTCGGCTATATAACACCTAATTTGCATATTTAAACATAAAATTTCAGAAAACTTGCAATACAGAAAATGATAGCCCTGATGTGAGGAATAAAGCAGGAAAGTTTCATGGGGACACCAGTTAGTTACATATTTTACCCTATTTGCCTGTAGTGTCTCGCCTTAATAGTCGTTTGCCTTTGTGCATCTTAAAACGAACATTTTTTTCAAATGTAAATTGCTCGAACCGTCTTTCCAGCATCCCCTACCCTGCCTTTAATAAAAAAATAGTTCCCCAAACTCTTCAAAACAAAAAAGGTGTTAATGATATTCCATTCCTGATGACAGTTTTAGAGAACATTTAGTTGTAACATGCTTCATCTACAGCTGTCCTCAAAATTATTCATACCCTGAAATTAAAGTGCCAGTGGTCTGTGGACGCGCTTTGATTGGTCGCTTCTATCATCAGGCGAACACGGTGACTTTTTCACCTCGCGAGGCATAAAATATCAAATGTGTTTGATTTTCACCTCAAGGCCTCGAGAGGCAGAAAACTCACCAGAAATCGGCGCACACAGCGACTATCTGCTAGGACTGTGTGATATACTGATATATCGTGATATGATACTTACATGAGAGAGATATGATATTTACACATATCGTTATATCGCGGTATTAGTTGTGCAAACTTTTTTGCTTTATTATTTCGGAATGACCCGGCTGCACCTCGACTGACTACAAAGAGGTCACCTGATTATTTATTAAGGGTGAGAAAAATATCGATACACTGAAATATTGCCATATTTTCATATGCTGATACCATTTCTATATCTAAAAACACAGTATCAATCTATTTTACTCATGACATCTAGAGAAATATTGTTTTATTACAAAATCTCATGTGGTTTCACGAAATACTGCGAGATTTTGCAACAGAATGATGGAAAATAGATTGATGCCACGTTTTTAAATATAGTTATGTATCGGCATATGAAAATATCGCGATATTTCAGTGTATCAATATTTTTTTCCCCACCCCTATTATTCAAACTGTCTGGAGGACGATCCTCCCCAAGACTTTCACAAAGAAATAATAAAAACCAGCAACTATCTTTAATAACTTTGATTTAACAAACATTTCTAACCCGTGTTTTCAGTTCCATCACTACAGCGATACCTTTATGCTAAACACGCTTCAGGACTGAAAAACAGCTGTTTGATACGAAAGGAAACTTTCAGACAAACTAGGGTAAAAATACTGGGATATATCGTCATCTAAAATAAATATATCGTGATTAGGGATGGGGATATTTTATCGGGGGGGATATATCGTAAAGGAATTTCCCACAATAAAAATATTAAATTATTTTTTTATGTGAGATGAAGATTATAAGATTGTGTTTGTTTTTTTTTTTTTTTTTTTATAAAAAAATTTTTTTTTTTTAAAAAAAATTTTTTTTTATTTTTTTTGGTGGTTTGAAGAATATTAAGAAAGATTTTTGTTTTTTTGTTTATATTAAAGAAATAATAAAAAAAAAAAATATTATTTTTTTTTTTTTTTTTTTTTAAAAAAAATAAATTTTATCTTCCATATTTGCTCCATATCGCTCAGCCCGACTGTCTGCTGAGCAAACTGACTTTTAGCTCAGCAGGAATCTCTCGTGTTCGGCAGCCGTTGACTCGAGCGTTCAGTGTTTGGCGACCTGAGAAGATCAGGACTGATGCTCCTCATGAAGGTTTGCCCGGAGAGACCGACTGGTGTGAAGGCTGCAGTCTTCCGGACTCGGACTCTGGCCTCACAACCACTCCACCGTCCCACACCTGTGTGACCCGTGCAGTCACTTCCAAACACGACTGCATTCGTGCTCATTGCCAGCGCTGCTAATGGGCGCAGGGCGAACGGTCTGACCAGCGTCGCCTTAACTGCGATGCACTCAGGCCTCATCTCCTGGCCAGTCGATGCGCAGCCTGCAGACTCGGATCGATACGACCCACCTGCATTTACACACCACTTTTTACCACTCTGCTCTCCAGCCCTCCTCTCATCAGCGTCCCCTCCCTCCATTTGCCTCGTAAACATGAACAAACAGAGCGAAAGAGGGATCGATGGAAGCCATCCCACGGTTTTATTTCCACCTCCTCCTGGGAGAATATTACAAATCCTCCTCTGAAAGTATTTCATCTGTAGTTTTCCCCAAATATGTGGCTTCACTGGCGTTTTCTCCAGCCTTTCATTCCCCTTCTTCACTTTTACTTCTATCATTTTCCATCTTTTCTTTGATTTTTCTTCCTCATACTGAATCGTTTCTTCCTCTTTCACTCGTTTCCCTTCACACTTGTTCATTTTTCATCCTCACTCCCTTTTTCCTGCCACCTCATTTCCTTCTTTCCTACTTTACTCCTCCCTGTTCAAATTCTTCATCCCTCTGTCACGTCCTCTTTAATCTCCTTTTGATCATTTTCAGACTGTTTAGTGTTTCATTTTTCTCTCATTTCCACTCATCCCTGCTTGTCCTCTCTCTTTCATCTTTTTCCTTTCTTCCTCCTCTTATCCTTTCTCTCCCTGTCACTTTTTCAACCTTCTTATTCCTCTCTCCTTTTATTCCTTTCTAGCCCCTCCCTCCCTTTTTGCTTCTCATTGCTTCCACACCTCCGTCTTTCCTCTCTAACTTCTCTAATCTCTCCTTTTTATCCCTCTTATCGTGGCTCCCTCCATCTCACCCACTCGTTTTCCTCCATTCTTCCTTTCTGTCATCATTCCTTTAATCTCTTAATTTCCCCCCAGAGATATCTTCTCTCTTCTGTCACCCCTTCACATCTATTTTCTTTCCAATTTGCAATTTTCTATTTTCACTTCCTGTTTTTTCTGTTTACTCTCCTGCTGTCATTGTTTTTCATCTCTTCTTTTCTTGTACAGCTGTGTGAAAAAGTGTTTGCCCCCTTCCTGATTTCTAATTTTTTGCATGTTTGTCACACTTAAATGTTTCAGATCATCAAACAAATTTAAATATTAGACAAAGATAACACAAGTAAACAAAAAATGCAGTTTTTAAATGAAGGTTTTTATTAGTAAGGGGGAAAAATCCAAACCTCCATGGCCCTGTGTGAAAAAGTAATTGCCCCCTAAACCTAATAACTGGTTGTTTCACCTTTAACAGCAACAACTGCAATCAAGCGTGTGTGATAACTGGTAATGAGTCTTCTCCTTCTTTGCAGAATTGTTGTAATTCAGCCACATTGGAGGCTTTTCCAGCATGAACCGCCTTTTAAGGTCATGCCACAGCATCTCAATGGGATTCAGGTGGGGGCTTTGACTAGGCCACTCCAAAGTCTTCATTTTGTTGTTCTTAAGCCATTCAGAGGTGGACTTGCTGGTGTGTTCTGGATCATTGTTCTGCTGCAGAACCCAAGTGCGCTTCAGCTTGAGGTCACCAACAGATGGCCGGACGTTCTCCTTCAGGATTTTTTGGTAGAAGCAGAATTCATGGTTCCATTTACCACAGCAAGTCTTCCAGGTCCTGAAGCAGCAAAACAGGCCCTGACCATCACACTACCACCACCATATCTTACTGTTGCTAGGATGTTCCTTTTCTGAAATGCCGTGTTACTTTTACGCCAGATGTAATGGGACCTCCACCTTCCAAAAAGTTCCACTTTTGTCTCGTCAGTCCACAGAGTATTTTCCCAAAAGTCTTGGGGATCATCAAGATGCTTTCTGGCTAAACTGAGACGAGCCTTTATGTTCTTTTTGCTCAGCAGTGGTTTTGGTCTTGGAACTCTGCCATGCAGCCATTTTTGCCCCCCAGTCTCTTTCTGATGGGGGAGTCATGAACACTGACCTTCATTGAGGCAAGTGAGGCCTGCAGTTCTTGGGTCTTTTGTGACCTCTTGGATGAGTCGTCGCTGTGCTCTTGGGGTCATTTTGGTCGGCCGGCCCCTCCTGGGAAGGTTCACCACTGTTCCATGTTTTCACCATTTGTGGATAATGGTTCTCACTGTGGTTCTCTGGAGTCCCAAAGCTTTAGAAATGGCTTTGGAGCCTTTTCCAGACTGATAGATCTCAATTACTTTCTCATTTTTTTCTGAATTTCTTTGGATGGCAGCATGATGTCTAGCTTTTGAGGATCTTTAAGTCTACTTAACTTTGTCAGGCAGGTCTTATTTAAGTGATTTCTTGATTGAGAACAGGTGTGGCAGTAATCAGGCCTGGATGTAAGGTTGGGCATCGAGAATTGAGGTACCGGGACTAACTCTCTGATTGTCCCTGAATCGTTCAATTTCTAAAATTTCGATTTCTATTTTAGATGCCTGCCCCCCCCCCAAAAAACTGGGGAAGGGTTGTTATAGTTTTCATATAAGCGCACACCCCCACTCCTCTTGCTTTTTGTTAATTGTATTCCCTTTTTTTTTTAAAATAAAAACAAATAAGAACATTCTTTATTATTTGATGAGAAAAAAATCGCACCCCCCCGCCCCCCCCCCCCCCACCCACACAGCAGATGTTCACCTCTGCTCCATAAACCAGACTGAAAAACTCAAAGCTGCCACTGATTATCAGATATTAATGTCTGTAAGTGAAGAATGTGGACAGAAACATTTAAATTTAAGTTCTGTAACATGTAGTAGACTCTTAATTAGAAAACAACCAGTTTAACAATCACTTTTCCACACAGGGCCATGGAGGTTTGGGTTTTTTCCCCCTTTATAAAAATCTTCATTTAAAAGCTGTATTTTGTGTTTACTTGCGTTATCTTTGTCTAATATTTAAATTTGTTTGATGATCTGAAACATTTATGTGGGACAAACACTTTTTCACACAACTGTATATTCTTATTTGTTTTCTTCTCAACCATTCCTGCCTTCCTCCCTTATTTCATCATCACATTCACGCCTCCAGATCTCACCTTTAACGCACTCTTCTTGCTATAATTTATCCCCAGCATCTTTTTTTTCCTTTCGTTTCCTCCTCCATTACTCCATTTCAGTTTGCCATCACTGCCTCTCTTTCTCCTCCCTGATTTTCCCGTCTTCTCTGCGGTTTTTCTCGTCCATCCCTGAAATCAATCAGAAAGTTATGGAGCATGCAGGTGGATAAATCAGAGCTGTTTGGAGGCCTCATGAGGATTCACTTAATGGTATTTCCTGCTGGGGGGTGAGTGTAGCTGATAAAGGAACATGAGGGTGAGGAAGGGAGAAAATGGGGGTAAGGTGGAGGTTAGGAAGA
The DNA here is from genome assembly GCA_023101725.1 of Atherinomorus stipes. Lineage (NCBI taxonomy): Eukaryota > Metazoa > Chordata > Actinopteri > Atheriniformes > Atherinidae > Atherinomorus > Atherinomorus stipes. The sequence continues at coordinate 113,237 of JALJCO010012508.1, forward strand.
ATGGATTAAAAGACTGAAGATTGACAGTTTAGATAAACTGGATAAAAAAGTGTCTGAATTTCAGGCGACCGCTGAGACGTTATTTTGTTTATCCACACAAAACCCCTCGCCGGCTAAGAATTATGGGTAAAGTACGCTATTATCAAGTGACTTTAAGGGAAATTACCCAGCCGGGGGCACCCTGAGTACGGTGTTGCTTTCACATACATCTTATCGTATGAACATATATGTGTGGCACACCACGGCCAAGGTGAAAAGCACAATGATGAACTGATACAGACGCTGCGGCGCTTTGACAGGCGGAGAATTTATGGCTCGCAGGGGCTGATAAAGAGCTGTGGAAGATCATAAAATGCCTGTAAAATGAGAAATTAAGAACAGGAAGTGTGCCAAGCATAATACCGCCATATCACAACGTTTATGATACTGGGATTGATGGAGCGGCTGTCAGGACGCGGCGGGGGGGGGGACGCCGGTTGGGTTAAGGAACGCCCATCATGGGTAACGGGGACTTCTTCTGGAGGAAATGGAGAATATGACGGCTTCCAGTATGTGTCATGTTCTGTGGTGTCTTCTTGAACTGGTGCAGGAACTGACCTCCAGGATTGGCTAGTTGGCAGCATTCATGTGGATTTTGGAGCACCTGGAGCCAGTGGTGTAGTCTTATTCTTGTGGGTACACTAGAGCTGGGGGACGATTCGATAACGATATATATCCATCGAAAAGGCGTGCCTACGACAGATAAATAAGAACCTCCATAGGAGGTTTGATAGAAAACAAAAGTCTCCCTTCGTTTTTCATTCCAGCCTATCATGTAGCTTAAAACTACAGTCATAACTCTCTCCTAACCAATCACAAACAGACCCGGGCACGCTCTGTCTCCAAGTCCCGCCCCCTCCCAAACCACAACACAAGCACGTGAAGAAGCGCACGCCACCGCATGGACAGCGGAGGAAAACGTCCCGGAAAAAGCCGCGTTACTCCGTCACTGACCGACGGACACCACGGTTGTTTTATCATCTCCACCTTCAGGATGGACGTCTAAACTGACGCTGCAGCAGCAGGTGATGATGTCATCTGCTGTACACATGGACAGCACGCAGAGCAACAGTGGGGGGGGTGCAGTACGAGGGAGGAAAGGTAACGGCTGATAAATTAGCTTTCCAATAAATATATTGATTACGGTTCTGATCATCTGTGAGTCACGTGCATACGCGTGTTCGGGCTGGGGAAAAAAATCGATTACACTGAAATATTGCGATATTTTCTTATGCTGATATATCAATATGTAAAAATGTGGTATCGATTTATTTTACTAATGAAATCTCGCGATATTTCACCGTTATCATACAAAATCTCGCGAGATTTAGTTGGTAAAATAGATCAATACTGCATTTTTGAATCTCTGTATGAAATCTGCATATGAAAATATTGCGATATTTCAGTGTATTGATTTTTTTTCCGAGCCCTAGTGCGTGTAGGATTAATGCACGATACAATCAGAAAGAAATCACATGAACTACTCATGCCATTAAATAAAAATCTGAATTCAGCATCATCTCAGAGGGAAGCTGGTTTCCAGCATGTAGATGCTGCAGTGGTGAGTTAGAGCAACAAAACACACTTTATCCTGATTTATAAAGTTCATGACTATTTTATACCTTACATTTAAGTCTCCAGAAAAAAAATATATTATCTCTGCTATTAAAAATATCAAATATATCATTTCATTTATTATTATGACATTGAAAAAATGTCCATGTTGCTTCTGATGTTTATCGTTCATTTAGGTTGTTTGTGCACCTGTTTTATCAGACACAGCTGTGTAATGTTACACGTCACGTTCGACTTTAACAGAAAATAAATATCTGAATAAAATGAATCATCTGATATCTTTAAATATCACTTAATAGTAACAGGGAACATTTAAGATTGTCAAAAATAAAAATTTATTTTATTTCGTGATATATATCGATATCGAACAATATGGACAAAATTATCGTGAAAACTTTTTCCCTTATCGCCCAGCTCTAGGGTATACCCCTGAATATTGCATTAACTTTACATATTCAAATAAAAATTGCAAAATTACAATTAATACACTTTGTCATTTTATAATTTGTCTAATTTTGTTATTTCTCTCTACTCGTCTTGTTTACCGTGACGTGTGCTGCTGCATTTCTTGACCAGGTCACCCTTGTGAAAGAGGTCTTGATCTCAACGGGGTTTTTATCTGGTTAAATTTTCTTTTTAAAGTTTCTACTAACTTTACGTTGTCTAAATTGATTTAACTTTCCTTTTCTCCACTCTGAGCAAACATGCCTGTTTTTTTTTAGTACCTGTACCGTCTCCACTTAAAAGGACATCATGCTGTTACCACAAGCATTCACGTGTTTTTATACCGATAAATATCCAGTTATCTGCAGCTGACAGAACCCACGGAGGACTCTCTCTCCACTCCGTCGGTCAGGTGATGCAGCTGCAGAGCTGCAGGATCAGGTGATGGCAGCAATTTGAACCACTGAGGAGCCTCTGATGTATTTTTAGATTAGGTCTATAACCCAACCACCCATCTGTTCCAACAACTTTCATCTGGGAGACCTAACCGGGCCATTAGGACCGCGGCTGCCCACCTCCTTAACAGCCTCCTCACAGGAGCTGTCAAGCCTCCCTCACATGCCGTATATCTGCCCAGAGACCAACTCTCCACCAAATAAACCGTCGTTCCTGTGTTACTCTGCTAGATTCATCTTTCACTCATCAAGATAACTGCATGATGAAGGGATGCGTGCAGAAAAAAGTCCCCGCTCAGGTTTGGTATCTGTTAAAAACAAGAGACTCTGTGTGATTTATACCGACTCTGATCGCTACATCATGATGTGTCCTCCCTCTTCAAGCCAGAAACTAAACATTTTAACTAAGACTGAGTTTATTAATGTGTCAGAGCATTTCAAGCATCAAAAAACCTGCAAACTGCAGATTTTCAGGATTCAGAGAAATCTATAATTTACAGGAACATCAGCTAAACGGGGAATTATGTTCAGCGGGTTTGTCACGGATTTTTTCATCATAATGTTGAAGTGTGCAGCTGAGAGCAGCAGAACAGCGCAGTTTTGTTCCGGCTTTGTTTTCTGTTCTGTTGTCAGACAGAAAATGTAGATTTTCATTATTAAAAGCTGATTAAATGATGTCAAAGAAAGATTTAAGTCTAAGTATGCTGCAGATGACGCACCTCTGAACCTTTAGTTAAAACTTAAATCTGTTCAGGTTTATCCCTCCAGATAGGGCTGGGCGATATGGACCAAATATCATATCACGATATATTTATTTTAGATGACGATATACGATATTTAACGGTATTTTTTATCCTTATTTGTCTGAAAGTTTCTTTTCATATCAAACAGCTGTTTTTCAGTACTGCAACATGTTTAGCATAAAGGTATCGCTCCACTGCAGTGATGGAAGTGAAAAAACACTGATTAGAAATGTTTGTTAAATCGAAGTAATTCAAGAAAGTTGGCTTGTTTTTATGATTTCTTTGTAAAAGTCTTGGGGAGGATTCCAGACAGTTTAAATAACAGAGATGGGAAAAAATATCGATACACTGAAATAACACGATTTTTCATATGCCGATACCGTACCTATATTTAAAAACGCAGTATTGATCTATTTTACGAATTAAATCTTCTGAGATAACATCGTTTTGTTATGAAATCACGTGAAATTTCACAAAATACCGCGAGATTTCAGTGTTCTGTTACAAAATCTTGCGGTATTTCGTGAAATCTCATGAGATTGTGATAAAACGATATCTTGTGAGATTTCATTTGTAAAATAGATCGATGCTGCGTTTTTAGTCAGTCGAGGTGCTGCAGGGTCATTTCGAAAAAATAAAGCAAAAAAAAAATTGCGTAACTAATACAGCGATATAACGATATGTGTAAATATCAAATTGTGAGATCATATTAGTATAACGCACAGCCCTACTTCCAGACAGAAAGTGGAAGAGCTTTGCAGGATTTGAATTCCTATTTTCATCCCTACCCCCCCCCCCCCCCCCCCCCCCAAACCCTTCCCATTGGCCTGAACACTTGAAAGAGAGTTTCAGGTTGCAGGGATTAAGAAGAAATGGGACGACCAATAGTTACGAATAGTTGTGCGAAGCACAGTAAACTGACATCACGGCTGTTTCTTGAAAAATTTGCAATGCCGTCTGCAGCAGCAATAACCTCCCTTTCGTGAGCGATTGGATTCTTTTTGTTTGTTTGTTTTTGGGCTGACAAACGTTGAATAGAAAGGAAAAGAAGACGCCTTCGACTCAAGCTTAACGTTAATGCTACGTAACAGACATGAGCAGATCCACGTAACGTTAGGAATCTAGCAATTTTTTACAAATTTGTAATAAAACTAACACATTAAAGCGACCTTGAAATAGCAATTTCATATTTTATTATGAAAAAATACTCAGATTGGAGCGTTTTTTTGTCTGCTGATATTCTCACCATTTTGCCCATATTTTGCACAAAATTGTGGTCATACCAGTCGTTTTCTATTTTCCCCTCTAATGTGTCTGGGACAGTTTTTTTTATATCATTATTATTTCCGACCACAATTCAAAAGCAATTTGTTTTTTCACTAAATTATAATTTTGTAAATTTTTATTTATTATTAGTTTTTTTAGTTTCTTCTTATTTGAATTACTATTGTGAATTTAGTCTTTTCTTTTAATGGAGGATATGAATAATTGCAAAGATGTTTTCTGTGTGGATTCCAAGTCTGGACTACAAGCATGTCTTGTACTATTTATATTTACACTTATACAAAAATATATTTATAAAATATTAGTCTATTTTCAGAGGATTTCTTCTTTTTTGTGTGCATCTCTTGTTTTGCAGCGTCTACCTCCTCCTTCCATCTTGCTCTCCTTTTTTCTTTGTTTAATTGTCTCTTTTTGCCTTTCAGGTAATTTCCTCTTAATAACGCTGCGGTTTAAATCCTGAGAGGAGGGAAAAGACGAGGAGGATGAAGGTGAATGCTGGATTTGATGTAGTGCTGAGGGGCCTGCACAGGGCCTGGAGGGTGGGTGGTGGGCAGGAGACTTCAGTCTCACAACAGGACGGTAAGACTGCACATTAACATGAAATATATTTAGCTGTCCTGCAGCTCGTTACGGCAGGTCAAAGAGAGCTGGAGGACAGTCTGGACACGTTTAACAAGAGGAGGTTGAGGAGCCTGCAGAGACAACGGACAATTAAAATCCCTCCATCGCACATGAAACCAGAAACCCGTCTGAAATGGATCATTTCTAAAACCGTTTAACAGCTGAGACACGGTTTGGACATAAACCACGAAGAATGTGTCCGACATCGTCAAACACTTCAGAGAAGGAACTGAAAGCAACAACAACGTGTTTGAGTTGCTGGTTCTTTCATGCATGCAGGTGTTTGTGTCTTCTGAGCACCTGTCCTCACACAAACTCAAGTTCTGGTTCAGATGTGGGGAGATGTTTCATGCTGCAACCAGGGGGTCCGCACCACGAAGCTGGATTTTCTCTTAATGAGGAAACTTCAGGGTTTTCCTTCGTACGACGCTGGTTCACTTCTGATCGGGTTTTATCTCCCCGGTAACTTATGCTGAACGCTTAACCTGGTCCAGACCCGGTTAAGTTCTGGATCCCGACCAATCAGCACTCTTGGAAAATGGTCTGCCCACTTTTAGAAGATCCTGTCGATGCTGGTGCAGATGGTGAGAGGAGCTGTAGCTCAATAGCTTCATTTTTGTAGCTGAATTATGCTCACGGTGTTCAAACCCCACTCAGTAAAACGTCATTCATTATATATATATATATATATATATATATATATATATATATATATATATATATAGATACATAGATAGATAGATAGATAGATAGATAGATAGATAGATAGATAGATAGATAGATAGATAGATAGATAGATAGATAGATAGATAGATAGATAGATAGAGCTAAAATCGTCTATGAAAGGAAGACAAATTTGAAGTTTTCTGAGAACAATGCCTTGAGGTTGTTGCTGAAGAAAGCCCGATGGTGTCATGCAGGTCGCATTTTTATGGCAGCAGGAGTTGGTCCTTTCCAGGCAGTTAAGAAATTTGATGTTTGAATTTATTTGTTGCCTTCAGAATCTGATGATTATGGGAATAAGTAATTCAGTACTATAAAAAAATCGAATCTCATAGACACTGGTACGGTTATCTGCTTGTGAGCACTGACTGTATTTCAGGATGTCTTTTTTTCTATGGTTTTATCTGTTCATCCTGGACCCTGAGTCTGTAATAAAGAATAAGAACAAGAATAAATATACAGTTATGTAACTTTCTCGTCCTCTATTTTCCCAGTACTAGCTGACGGAACGAAAGTATGCAGAGAATCACCGGGGCAACGATGTGTATTCAATGCAAAGACACAAAAACTGGAATCACACCATCTGTGTGAAAACCTGGCCCCTATCCAGGGCCAGTTTTCCTCCATTTACCGACGGTAAAACCCTCCCCGCTCATGCCTTCCATTCAATCAGCGCCTGTTAGGCCGATCATGACAGAGAGCCATATGGCAGACACAAACACAAATGAGGGCATCGCCCAGGCAAGTGACAAGCAGCACAGTATTTACACAACAAACAGCAAAGATCCATCCTGGCAATTAGAAGAGGGTGTGTAGGTGGGGCGACTCGTGGTGCTCGTGTTTGCTTTCTCTCGTGCGCATTAATCAGCATCGCTGCAGCTGTTTGGGTCGGCGCTATGAGACGAGCGCGGGGAGAGGAAAGGAAAGGGGACGGCCTCAATCAGAGCGCCGCAGCCTCAGGGCTGGCCTCGTGGTGTGATTTGATCTTAAAGATAAGAACGCAAGAGGAACGAGACAGAGACGGACCAGGAGGAAGGGAAAGACAAAGAAACGAGGAGGAGAAGATGATGAAGAAGAAGATTATGATTCTTTATTAACAGCTAAAAGGAAATAACACTTCTAGAGATTCTAGATAAAAACCGGTTGATTAAAAAGTTGTAAAGTTTCAAGTGGAGCAGAGAGACGTGGCTGAAATTTGCATTGACCACATGAACAGGTCGTGGTTTTCTGTTTGTTACCTGGCAACAGCTGAGCTGATGACCTCACATGTAGCCTGACAGATAACAGGTAAACTGTCAGTAGTTCAACACCTGGAGGGCAAAGACTCTTCAGAAGTACAAGTCCAGGATCATTAAAGTACCCTATCATAAAAAATGGACCTTTATAAGCTTTTAACCATGTTAGTGAGACATTTCCTCATAAAAACTTCATGCAAGTCATTATTTTTCTTCATATTTGGCAATCTTAATGAATCTATAGGAATATTCAGTCCAAACTCTAGATCCCCTCCAACAATGGCTCACCTCTGACCTACGTAGATAGGTGGCACCAATCATGAAGTACCAAATAGGCATGCGCAGCATCGTAGCAAGACGCCCACTTTGATGGAAACGCCAAGACCCAATCCCAGTTCTCTTTTTTACCCCTTCCCGTTGGCCCTTGCCACTTAAGCCCTACCCCTACGAGGGGTAAGGCTGAAAGTCAACCTCTACAAATCGGGACGCCCCTTCAACAATCACATACGTCATCAGTGATCCGGCTTGTGCGTAAGCAGATGTGCGCTGAGCTGTCGGCACAAATCTGGAGAAATCAGCCGTCTATGGCTGCCGTTAACAAGCAAATTTAATTTGAGCATGACAGTCCTGCTTGTGTTTTATCCCACAAAGGACCTCCATGGAGACCAGCAGAGATGTTGCCAAAATTTGTATTGACCATCTACAATAAAATGGTTTTCATACTTTTTCAACTTTATCTATGGAGAACATATTTATATTTGTGGATGTTTTTGGACTGACTAGCAGCCATCTTGCTGGTGATTGTCATACCCCTCTGTTTGAAGTGTGCTCCCGAAAAATCTTTGTTTGAAGGGGTATATAGCCCCACCACTTAGCCCTTCCCCTCCGTCCTAACAAGTATTGGGACACCCCCACCCCTACATATGAATGCGCAAAACAGAGGGGAAGGACTAAGGGGTGAAATGGGATTCACCCCAACAATCCTGACCTACCCACTCCCACCGAGGAGGGAGCCGAAAGCCTGAGAGTTCAGAAGAAAAGCTTTTTATTTCTTTTACATTTTTTAGTTCTAGACGACAGGACGAGACCCTGGGGGACACGCTGGAGGGACTTTTTCTTTTTCATATTTGTGCGCAAGTGCACCATTTCCTTTTTATATATTTACTTTAAGTGTTTTGTTCTTTTTTTTATCTTAAAAGAGTTTTCAGAATCAGTTTTCATTGTGTCCCTCGTTATAGTAAAAGCGCTATTGAAGATGTCTCGGGATTTCAGAAAGCAGAGACTGGTAGCGAGTTTTTGAATAATGTGCATGCGCAAGACCAGCCCTGCTAGCGTCACAGCTCCCTCCTCCGACCGCAGAATAACTTCCACGAGCTGCTTCGGTGTTCAGCAGACAGCAGCTGCAGATTCTCCATCATGTCACAAACGCAAATAAATGGAATGTCATCTGAACGTTGCTAACTGCTAGCAGAAGGATGTTAGCTACCTGCTATAAACATCAGACGAGTGTGCGCAGCTTCCGGGAAGTAGTATTACTCTCACTAATCAATCACTATCATTGATCAGTCTCACCAATTACTCGTTCTTACTACAGTAGTAAAAGTGATTGATGAGCCAGTAGACAAATGAAAAAGTTAAGGAATGCAGAGATGTTTGGAGGATATTTTTTCAGCCCTGTTACTTTCACAGCTGACGTATAATAATATTTATATATTTAAAGCTTTTAATTAATCGTAGCGTATGGAGTAGTGAACCGAATATTGCAAAAGTTGTTGAAAGAAACATCTTCTATAACGCCTTTAAAGGGGTCAAATGCAGTATCGGCCCAAAATATCAGCAGGTTGTATCGGCCATTGGCTGAGACTGATGAGAAAATATCGGCATCAGTCCTGAAAAATCTGTATCGGTTGACCCCTGCTTAGAGCAGAGAGGATGCCCTTTCTGTTGTCTCTGCCCATCTTGTCTGAAAGCTGAATAAGCAGGACTTGTCCAGCTCCCCCTGCTGGTCCCCTTCAAAACCTCACTGTCGTAAATGTTATACTTCGCCCGCCGTGCCCCCTCCCCCTTCCCTCCCCAGCACAGAGAGCGCTGTCATTCGTTGTTTAAACAACAGGAATTTTGAGAGAAGCTTGAATTTCAACAACACAAAGAAATGTGTGGACAGGTGAGTATTCCTGTCTCCCACACTTGGCCTGGTGTCTACGACCTGATCACAGCTGTGACAGTATAGCGGTACATCCCTCCCTCTCCGGTGACATTGCTTCATTATGCTGAAAGTGTGTAAACCTATACAGTCCGCCACAGGCCGAAGGTTTTCACAAACATGTTTGATGGATTAGGAGACGCACCAATCTTTCAAAGGTAAAAACTAAACACAGTGATAGACATGACAGCTAACTTAACGTACTTGTTCAATAGTGACATCGCCAGGTCCGCGTGTGTCTTGCATCCTTCTCTTTCTTTTAGCTCTTGCTCTGCCCAGGTTGACTCGTGTGTGAGCTCTCTCCCAGGTTCTCTTTTCCTTTCTCTCTGATAGACAATCGTCTCTGCTTTTTACTTGGTTCTGCCATCTGTGAGCTGAGAGTAGTGCGGCTAACTATGGCCATGGTCTACATGGTATATCAGGGTTTGTGTTATCGCGAGATTTGTGTCGGGTCGGCTCCTGGCAGAGTTGCAAGTGCTGCTTTCAGGCCACAGACCCCGGTGGGTGATGAGAAAACATCGAATCACCCCATAAACACATCGTTTACCCCCACAGGGACATGGAAAAGCATTTATTGAGTTAAAAAAGTTACTTAGTTTTGCTTTAATAGAGCTCCAAGCTTCTTCTTTCATTCCCCAGAATGACTGCAGGAGGATCGCAAAGCCGCATCCACACCCACTGAGTCCTGCACTCAACACTGTTGCAGTACTCTTTTTTTTTTATGGTAATAACAATAAAAGTTTCTTCTACAGAGAGGGACAAGTTACTGGCCCACCTCTCTCCTCCTCTTCCTCAGACCCTGCAGATCTTAGATGACAGTGAAAGTCACCTCAGAGTAAATCAGCCACCAGCGATTGAGGAGCTGCGTGGTGGCTGTCGGTTATGCTTCCTCGCTGGATGTTATGAGTGCATTAGCACGACTGTAGCTGCACTCGCCTCCTCTCAGACAGATGGCCCATTACGTGTTGGGTGGGATGAAGTCAGAGAGCACATCACACTCTCCCGTCTCTGACATCCAACTACCTCTGGAAAGCAAACAGCGCCGTGCGTGAGCGCTGCGCCCGGCGTTGCCAGGACTTCCCGACGCTCGCCAGCTGCAGCTCCTGCCTCGCTTCCACCGCGCTTACGTGCTAATCTGGCTCGCTCGTGGACCATGAAACGCGGCTGTGGGAGATGTCCTCGAACCCCGCAGTCAGCCAGGTGTCAGGGACACGAACACATGCATCAGCTCACATGGAAGAGCAATTTCTCCTTCATGTGCACTCATCAACAGGGAGCTTTTATCAGCTGAGACAGGCAGGTCCGATTGAGCTGCCAAGAACCGAGACCAGACTGCAGACTGGAGCGTGATGATGATCTGGACCAGATCTCAGGCCTGATTAAAGCCTGAGTGGATCTGAAAGGTGTCCAGCATGTTTTCTCTGCTGTTTTATTTCTGTTAGTGTTGGAAGCATCCAGGCCCAACAGCATCGACTGTCTCTACATTACATGAGACATGGATGCTGGGAAGCTACAAGGTTTCCCTTCCCGGTTGAATAAAATACTGAATGTCCGTGATCATCGGTTTGCAGTGTAAAGGTGAGGTAATCATATCTGTGTCAGGATGTCTGGATAAGCTGACTGAATGTGAACCTTTTACCAAAGAATGAGCTTATTAATGAATCAACAAGGAGGTGCACAGTTCTATATTTACCTCCACTTTCCATCTATTTATTTGCTTGATAGCACAAATATCTACCAGCCAATCACACAACAGCAAGTCAACACATCTAGTCATGTAGACCTGGTGAAGACGACTTTCCACCCCAACCATCTGTAGGGTTTCCGAAGAACCCCTAGTTTGCAGCAGTTGTCTGGACCAGGATGTCTGGTGATGTCAGAGGAGAATGGACAGACTGGTTTGAGATGATAGAAAGACAACAGGAAGTCAGATCAGCACTGGTTCCACACGAGGTATGCAGAAGAGCATCTCTGAACACATCCAACCTGGAAGCAGATGGGCTCCAGCAGCAGAAGACCACACCGGGTGCCGCTCCTGTCAGCTAAGAACAGGAAACTGAGGCTACAATTCACACAAGACTCACCAACATTGGACAATAGAAGATGGAGAAATGTTGCCTTGTCTGATGAGTCTCCATTTCTCCGCAAAATTTAGATGTAGGCTCAGAATTTGGTGGAAACAACATGAAAGCATGGATCCATCCTGCCTTGTATCAAGGGTTCAGGTTGGTGGTGGTGGTGTAATGGTGTGGGAGAGATTTTCTTGGCCCACTTTGGGCCCCTTAGTACCAATGTGGCGGTTTAACCACCACAACCTACCTGAGTATTGTTGCTGACCATGTCCATCCCTTCATGACCACAGTGGAGCATCTTCTGATGCTGCTTCCAGCAGGATGACGTGCCATGTCATAAAGATCACATCATCTCCACCTGCTTTCTAGAACATGACGATGAGTTCACTGAACTCCAATATTCCCCACAGTCACCAGATCTCAGTCCAACAGAGCAGCTTTGGGATGTGGTGGAACGAGAGATTCTCATCATGGATGTGCAGCCGACAAATCTGCAGCAACTCGCTACTCACTATTTATACCTAATAAAGCAGCCAGTATACGTATATCCAGAGAAAAAATATTAAATTAATCATGTTAATAGCTCTGCTTCTCTTTAGTTTGTCTCCAGTGTGAGTGGATTTAATTCCAAACATCAGCACGATGAAATTTAATTTCTCACAGTTTTACAAAATGATGAAAACTGGTTAAAATGCACTAAATCTACTGATGCTTTCTGTCTCGTTGACCTCTTGAATCTCATTCACAACCAGCTAAATTTATTAATACACACTCAGAAAACACTTCATTTATATAATGAAAACATAAGAGGCAATGTGGGGTTGAATCACACCCAGGGACGTTCAGCATGGAGACTCAGAGAGTTGGGGATCGGGGGGGGGGGGATTAGTCGGAGACGTCTTCATCTGCCGAGCAGCAGAAGCCGGCCCTGGCTGGTGAAAGGAGGCCAGCTCTCGCCTCTGAAGCTGAAATTAAAAACAGTCGAAGCCCTCATGATTAACACCGCTGCTCATCTTCTGGTGAATCTTTAAGGATGTTTATCTCCGGATGAGAGCGGCTAAAGCTCAAAGCTCTGCAAGATTAGAGCGTAAACTAGCAGAGTCGAGGAAGCATCTTTGCTTCAAGGCATATTTTTAAGTTTCTGTTATGCATCCAACATTCGGACGAAGCAAAGTCTTTGGATACATGTGCATTTTCTGATACTGCAGTTTGCTTTTCATGCTGCTGAGCTGCTTAAAGAAATAGTACAACCACAGAATGATGTGCCTTCATTCTGAACTCACAGTCATGCTGAGCAACACTCTGGAGCACTTTTTTAATATCTCAAATGCAGCCGGAGTTCCAGGAGGGTTTTCGTCCCCCCCCAACTTTAATATAATCGAGTTCACCGGCAACTGAAACAAAAAGGTCCATAAAAGTCCACAAAAACTTGTCAATATTCCTCCATACTGCTCGTCCAATGTAATCCAAGTGTCCTGAGTGGGTAGCGTCCAGAATTTACTGGAAACCACATCATTTAGTATATTTTTATAGCCTAAACAGGAAAACATTGCAGTTTCTATTTGCGCGTTTGTGCGCATTCGCAACATTCACATTCATAAGCGGCAGCGTTCAGCATCTACTCTGCCGATGATGCAAGCGTAGAAGAAGAAATTCGCTGTATACATTGTGCTAAGAGCGACCGAACTGCGGAAACACAAGAGGGGTTGGCTGTTGATTTGAAAGAAAGAAAGAAAGAAAGAAAAAGAAAGAAAGAAAGGTGTGATCTCGTCTGCCGCGGCTTCCGTAGTGTTGTGAACTTGCAGGGACGCTCTTCGCGGCAGCTACATGTAATACTGTTTAACTCACTGGCTGCCATTCACGTGTTTACGCGTAAATTGCGGGTTTTGGTCGGGGGAGCTGCAGGACACTTTGGCAAAGCTTGTCAGAGAGAAACAAGTGTTGATCGTCTTCATTTCTGTAGTTTTCACCCGATCCAGTAGATGGCAGTGTCAGACAAGCTTAAAAAATCCTACCAGGAAGTGGTGTTGCGGTCAAACTTTGGGCCAAAATGGCTTCAGGACGTATGTTCGATTCCCTCGCAGGGGGGAGAGAGAAAATGGCAAAGCGCCTGTAACTGAAGCAGTTTAGGCGGCGGACTTAGAGGAAAGTTTATGGAAAAAACTGATCGGTGACAGACGGTGACGCGACTGATCAAAGACATGATCCATAGATGGAGCTACAGCGGCGAAGTGTGCCAGCTAAAAGTGAAAAGCAGCGACGGTGAGAGTTCCAGCGGGGAGGAGGGGGTGGGGGGCTGGATGAGCAGCACAAGCAAAGCAGAAGTGGATGGGTAGAGGGAGGGAAGGAAGGAGGGATAGAAAGAGAGATTTCTGTCAAACGTTATGTTGTCAAACAAACTTGTTGTGGCTTATACATGTCATGTCATTTTCTGTACCACTTTTCCAGTTCAGGGTCGGGGGGGGGGTGCTGGAGTCTATCCCAGCTTATCAGGTGAAAGGCAGGTACACCCTGGACAGGTCGCCAGTCTGTCACAGGACCAACAGACAGACAACCATTCACACTCACATTCATACGTAAGGACAATTTAGAGTGTCCAATTAACCTACCACGCATGTCTTTGTATGGTGGGAGAAAGGTGGGTGTCAGCAAAGACACTTTTCCACATTTCAGCATAAAAAGCTTGTCTTCCCACCTTTTTGGTCAAAGGCAGGCATTTTTGCTTCAACAAACCTATGTTCTACAACAGATTACTAAAGAACGGAAAAAGTTAGGCATACTACACAATATTCTGTGGCTCTCCAAAAATCTGTGAAAATGCTTAAAAATCCTGGCAATATGGAGCTCTCTGCTCGGAAAAGGCCTGGCAATCAATGAGTTAGCTATAAAAATATGCTAAATGATGTCGTTTGGAGTAAATATTGGACGCTACCCACTCAGGACACTTGGATTACACTGGATGAGCAGTATGGAGGAATATCGCCAAGTTTTTGTGGACTTTTATGGACCTTTTTGGTTCAAGCATCAGTGAACTCCATTATATGAAAGTTGGGGGAAAATGAAAACGTCTGAAAAAGTGCTCCAGAGTCTTGCTCAGCATGAGGGTGAGTAGAAAACGAAGGCGCATCATTGTGTGGGTGTACTAATCCTCTAACGCAATCACGCAGGTAAGCAGCAGTTACAGTCTCTGAGGTTTAATGGATTCTTCATCTTCTCCTGAACGCAGTCAGCTGACAGGAACGCAATGGCTGCCCACACAATAGCACATCTCCCACTACCTGCAGATAACGCCATAAAACGCTGGCTGCCTCTTTCTCACCTTGAATAAATTCTCTGCGGTGACGTCGCCCTGCGCAGTAACTCTGAGGTGTCTTTTATGGTCTTATTACAGTTTAACGGTGTCCACTCTGAAGGAGGGAGAGCTGGGGATAAAAGTGCAAGCAGCCCGGAGCTGTCGGGAGGGGGGGGATATATGGCCAGGTCTGGGAGATGTTTGATGGAACATAAAGATGAAGATCATCCTGGTGGACTGATGTGAAAACAGATATTTCCTCCAGTGTTTAACGAGTGGGATTCACCACCAGCCCGGATGTTTCATTTCTTGTTGCACAGATACGAACTGAAACAAAACTCCTGATAAGGTTATCTTCTCCCCGACAGGAATGAGTTTAACGTCCTCACCGTTTCTGTCAGTTTGTGCAAAAATAGGCTTTTGATTCAAGGACACACTATAAAAAATAAGATAAAATAAAACCGGCGCTGGGGAGGATTTATTGCATAAAGTTTTAAAGAAACTGAAGAGATGTAACTTTCAGCCTCAGAGGTGCCACTCAAAACTTCATATGGATCCCCGGCTCGTAAGAAACCTCTCCCGGCTCCGAAGATTAAATATTAGAGATGTGTGTTTTATGGCACTTCTTAGACCCCTAACCACGTTTTAAGCGTCCGCAGTGGATAAACTTACAAATGACAACTCATCCCAACAATCGAGCAGGAATTTCATAGCAAACTTTATATCATCGTCTCGGCTTGATTGAATAGTTTTACTGGATGGACTCTTACGAGGCCGCTGCGTCCGGCCACAGCAACCTGGACTGTTAAAAGACTTTTCAGCTGGAGGGTTTTTCGGGGAACTGCATGAGATAAAAGAAACTGTATTTGTAAAGGTGATAACTGGAACTTATGATGTATATTTAGTAAATATGTCCAATATCATCAGCCTACAGATATTATCGGTTGATATCTATTGACCAGGACTCCCTTCAAAAAGAGGTTTTTAATCTCAGTGGAACTTTTCTGGTTAAATAAAGATTAAATTAATACAATAAAAAAAAATATGATATGGGAAAAAATTGGAATAATTTTTTCTAGTCTGATATTTTCACCAACGAGATCTCATTGTTCAGTTACGAAATCTCGTGAGATCTTCTGTTAGCACCAGTCCAGCATGTAGAAAAGTCCCTGTTATTCACGAGAACTCCCCACGCCAAACACAATCACATTTTCTCCAAGTTGCCGTCGTCTAGAGCTAAAAAACAAAAAAAGCTTTTCCTCTGAACCCTGGAGCAAACGTCTGTTAGCTGACGGCTGTTTGTCTCAGAGGAAATGTTCGTTTCTTCCTCAGAGAGCACGGATAGGTTCGGATTCTCCAGTTTCTCTTGAACAAAGAGGGCGTCTTGCTACGATGCTGCACACGCGTGTTTGTCGCTTCATGATTACGTTCACCGGTGCTCAGTCAGTCATATTAAGGGAGCTACAGCTTGGCCTGAATATTCATCACTCAAACACAAATGAAAAAACGACTTAAATGAAGTTTTTTATGGGGAAATAAACACGGTAACGGGAGGAAATCGCCGTTCTGACATTCCTTCACTACGACACGGGTCCCAAATGATCCAAATGGCAACACATTTCCGCCAAACGTCTCATGATTACGACAATTTTTTAATTCTATAGTCGGAATGACAGTATTAAGAAAAATGAAAAAAAAAACATCCCACCATTCTGACAATTTCTTCAAAGCCCCCTCCCCCACTGTTCAGATTTTTACGTGCTTTTACAGCAGATGGACTCCACAACCTCACAAACCAACTTAATAATTGTTACTAAAATCTCCTGAAATGGGAAATATAATCTGCCTCCACGTATTAATGTAACTCGGCTGATCTGAAACATGTTTAGATTCACGTCTGAATCTCAGGGATCACTGACTGTAGAAATACAGTCAGTCACCATCACGGCAGCAGCTGGAGCGGAGTCTCCACGGAGCCGTGCGTCTCCGTGCACGCTCGCATCATATGCAGCAGTACAGATATCAATGACGGCGCTGCAGGTGACTCCTGAAGTCACTGACTGATACCAGACAAAACATGTGGATGATGTCCAGCCTCCTTCATGTTGTACAGGGGAGCGCATTTACGCACATCTACGCGCATTTACGCGCATTTACACACATCTACGCGCATTTACGCGCATTTACACATGCTGCACAAAACTCTTATATCCAGACGCTGCAGGTCGTCCATATTCAGTGAAATGGTTCGGAATGAAGCCGCATCATCCAGATGAACGAACTCCATCAGAACTGTTTAAAAATCTGATTTCAGAAGCTAAAACTTTATTTTGGAAATTAATCAGAACACACAGTTAAAGAAATCACCAGTGCGCTCTCTGCATAATTAAAAACCAATAGATGATTGAAGCCCACAGATCTGTTAATACGTCTAAATCTTATAGCTTTTTTTTTTTTTACATTTCAGATCAGTAATCTAACTATTTGCCGTTATTGTATCCGTCTGATATCCTCTGGTCTGTTTGTATGCAAGCGCACTGCAGTTTCACATGTGGAGGGTTTGGAGGGAAAACTGGATTTCATTCTTTGGCATTTTACCAAATTGTGTTAAGGCAGCAAATATTTATTCATTTGCAGATTTCTTCATCATCGCTGCAGTTCAGCACCGGACAGCGGCGAGTCAGTGACTAACACGTTTCCTTACATGGAAAGCCTTGTTGGAACGGTGGGATGTTTGTGTGTCCGAATGCCAGCATGTAATCCACAGAAACACGCCCGAAAGCTCTTAAAAGTCCATTTTTCACGTTACGGCTCCTTTAAACCAAAATGTTCAAATCATTCTGATAAACAATCCAAGAAGTGACGGCTGTTTGCTGAGTATAAGGAAATAGACCTCCGGAGGGGAGCAGCGGACAGCGGGGAGGGTTTCTCAGTTCAGGACAACAAAGACGCTTCTCTCAGGGGGGCTCAGTCGGCTCGCCGGGACTTCCAGACTTCAATGCTGTGATCTCTGCAGCATGCAATCGCTGCTATTTAGTCTCATCTTCCCCACTTCCACTAAAATGGCCCGGCACACTGAGCTGGAACACATCACACGTCTTCCCGGCCGGACGGGAGAAAAGGTGGCTCCCCCAGGGCAAAGCTTTCTACGCAGGCGTCACAAGGCCACCCTGGGGCCAGAACGCCGATGTGAGGTCAGCTTCAGGGTCCCGGAGGTCCACGGGAGGAGGACGGATGCAGACTCAGACCAACGTCGTCCCGGCAGCCGGGAAGAAAACAACAGACAGACCGGCCTCATTACCAAGCAGCCGAGGCAGAGCGAGGGGCCGGGGGGCGGCGACCTCCGACCCGCTCCGGTCCTGACCTGGTGAGAGCTGAGAAAGCGCTTCACTCGCCGCGGCTGAAGGTCAGACGTGTTTTTATCACCAGCAGAAATAAATGAAAGCCTGAGGGAGAGACGAGGTCAGACGTGCCGTAAAAAGCAGAATCTGCCTCCATGAAAACCCCCAAATTCTGGTTTTACGTCCGTGTCAGGACCCGGATCGCTCGCTGCATGAAGTGTGGTCAGTGTTTGCTCTGAACGGAGTCGCGGCCGGGACGACGAACGAAGTCTCACAACTGCTGCAAAGAAGCTGGAAGCAAACATTTCATCAGTCTGGAAGTGAGAGTTGAGTGAAGGTGAAACTGTCTTATTCACAAGCTGACTTCTGTCCACAAGGCGTCTCCGTGAGCTCGTTAGCTTTATAGACTGCTTTACATCATGATACCACACACTTTACGCCTCTCTGGGGGAAATTTGACTCCTACAAAGACAAGGTAAAAGACCTGAGAGGTTCCCGGAGTCAAAGACTATAAAAAGATCAGAATATGTGCAGTTTCAGTAAAAATGGTTCCTGTTTTATTTAATTGCTGCTGATAAAATAAATCATGGAACGATGATTCTTCCAGCAGGAATTCTCAGTCCCGGTCCTGGGGGGCTGCTGTCCTGCATGTCCTCATGGCTGCAACTCCCCTCACTCAGATCAGTGGCTAACGCCCCCTACACACTACCCCCACTTCCCCGGCCCCGTCCCAATACCCACCCTAAACCCTACGGTCCAGTATGGAGTGCACACTTGGCAGAAATAAATAAGGGAATTGTCTGTAATTACGCTTTGCGGGTTTGATGACGTCACTATTATGCGTCAACAGGACAAGTAAATGTCACCACAAAAACGCCGCTTTGAGCTCACAGGGGGGGGTGAAATATATGTAAAATATATGTTATGAAATCCACACGTGTTTAATTCATAAATAACTGAATTACTGAACTCATTTCTGTAGGTGTGTGTATAATTTCACCAGTACAGGTTAAATAACTGTTCCATTCTAAACTTAATGTATAATATCGATTAAACTTTCTGCTCTGTGACTCTTATTGTTGCATAGAATGTCCATAAATGTCCACATGTCCATAAAAACATGTCTGTTGGGTAAACAGGTCTCTCCCTTGTTAAAGACGCTGCGTCTCAGAGGGACTTAGCTGTGTAAATAAAGTTTAAATAAAAAATAAACAAAGCTACTTTTATCAGTAAACTGGTAACTTTCATGATTGAAATGCTCTGAATTTTAATATTCAAAGTATATTTGGAAGTAACAGGACAAACTTCAGTAATTATTTCACATACAGCATAAAAGATGAAATATTTCCATATTTACATCTGAAATAGCATTTTTTTTCACCACAGGTAGGAGCTCATCACCAAACATGGACGTGTTCCGCCTTTATGGTTCAATACGTCACATGCAGCAATGAATTATGGGCAATATGCTTCAGTGAAGTCCGCATCCCATCTGTGTGGGATTTTAGTTGCTTCTACGTGATAGAGTGCAGGAAATGTTTACTTCCAGCCGATATCAGTGCAGGACGACTCAGATGCTGCAGTTTTAGCCACAACATGACGATAGAATATGATAAAGAAAGAAAAGCCTGGGAGCAAGCAGAGTTTTTATTCCCTCTAATACGTATTTGGGATGTTTGATATTGGCTTTTTTTAAAACCAATATCTGATACAGTATACCGATATTGTCCAACTCTCAATTTCCAATATCAATCGATACTGATATATGAAGACAAATGTGAGGTTGTATCTCTCATATTCTGCTCTGAGAGCAAAGATCCCAAAATCTCCTTAACTCAGCCAGAGGAGTTCATTTTGGTATTAGATACTACCAGATATCAGATACTAGCAGGTATTAGATACTACCAGATATCAGATACTAGCAGGTATTAGATACTACCATATATCAGATACTAGCAGGTATTAGATACTACCATATATCAGATACTAGCATGTATTAGATACCAGATATCAGATACTAGCAGGTATTAGATACTACCATATATCAGATACTAGCAGGTATTAGATACTACCATATATCAGATACTAGCAGGTATTAGATACTACCATATATCAGATACTAGCAGGTATTCGAGACTACCATATATCAGATACTAGCAGGTATTAGATACTACCAAATATCAGATACTAGCAGGTATTAGATACTACCATATATCAGATACTAGCAGGTATTATCAACATGTGTCTAATTCTAATGTTTCTAACAACTTGGTAACTTAACCAACAACTTAAAACCAGACATATTATCAGCAGCTTCAAAGGAAGTCAGTCTGTAGCAGCAGCAGCTGCATCGTAGTCACATGACTCTGAAAGGAATGCTGGGAAATGAAGTTCTTCCAGGATGACAGGAACTTTTAAACAAGCTGGACCAAAGCTGATAAGACGAGATCTCATGAGATTTCATTAGTAAAAATATTAGTCTGAAAAAAACTATACCAATATTTTTCTATATCATATTTTAAAGCTGATATCGGCCGATAATGATAATATCAGACATTACTTGTTTAAGTCAACCATCGCCAGATGCAGGTTGAAATTAATTTTTGTGGTTTTAAATGAAAAAAGCAGGTGATGTATAACTCCAATTGTCTCAGTTTGCTGCTGAATGAGAGGAAAAACTTCAACAGTGACGTGAAGAAAAAGGAAAATGTGGAAACAGTTTGTCCATTTAAGCAGTTCAAATGATATAAAATGATATGCAAAGTGTAAAAAGCAAAAAAAAAAACTGATTTCAAAAGGTTTTCAGTGTTTAAGAAGCTCTGATTCTAAGAAACTGCTAAAAAAGCTGCTGGTAAGTCTGGAGCTTCATCTGCAGCACAACTCCATATTTATTCCTGTGCTGTTTGCCAGAAGAACAAAGTCTGACTTTAACCTTAAAAAAAAGGGCAAGTTCAGTCAAAACATGAAAACAGAGGCGCTGCTCCACAAAACCCACAGCGTTTAACGAGATTCTCCGCACTTTGAGAGCAGTTTATGAAATCATACCTCTGAAAAATTTACTTTCACCCTTTTAGAGAAACATCTCTCCGGTTCCCTCTGGAGCCCGTCGATTAATATTTCATGTTTTCCTGTTGCACTCGCTCGGTTTGAAGCGTTACATTATACAAAGAGGCTGTGAGAGAGAAAGTAATTGTGTTTATCCGTATGCCGGCTGCAGCCGCGACTGTCTGCGGGTCTTCACACGAGTTTCTGAAGCGACCCGAGTGGGACGTCCAGATGTTCCCGCAGTCCCACATTTCACTGCGTGTTAGCTGAACTGCTGCTCTGATGCGCCATCACCTCCTGGACTAGGGAGGCTTTCTTCTCTCAGTCGGAGTTAAGAAAAGTTTGTGTAAACACACGATAAAATATTAATGTTGAGACTTGAGAACAAACTTTTTATTCTCCTCTTTAAATGAAATCTGAAGGTCTGCTGTTGTGGAGCTGATAAGAATGAAAGCTGAGAGGGACTGCAGCAAGAAGCAGTGACTCCACCACTACACACTCAGAAATAAAGGTACCAGTTTGTACTTAAAAGGGTCCTAAGCTTGTTCCTGGCGGTGTTCCTTTCTGAAAGTCATTTTTGTACCTTCGGTCCTGGTCCATTTTTGTACCTTATCAAGCTGTATGAGTTAATAAAGTACAATTAAACCAATTAAAAATGATGAATAAAAGTCAATAAAGTAGAGATTATGACAACAATCAAAGATGCTAATAATAAATGAATAATTATTATAGAAATATTAGGCCAAACACATACATAATTATACATATAATTAATACTACGATTATTATGAAAATCATAAAATAATAACTATAATTATACTACTGTTTAGAAGTACTGCTATTTGTAGTTATTATACAAGCTACACACATTTTTCAATGCTGCAGGTACCCTTAGAGTTGAAATGGTACAAATTTGTACTTTACATTACTTTGGACCCTTTTTCATAGTATATAGGTACTTCTGGCCTCATAAAGACCAATATTGTACTTTTGAGAGAACATTTGTAAAAAAAAAATGTACCTACAGGTACAGAAATGTTCCTGTCTTGTACCTCTATTTTTGAGTGTGTGTTTCTTAATGTGGGCAGTACGGCCCCCCCAGGGGGTGTTCAGCGGCTATCAGCGAGCGCTGGAGGTAGGTAATCCATTTATTTGATTTTAATTATCAACACTTGTATCAACCAACAGCAGTCAGGAGAAACGAGGGCTATCTCCCAAATTCAGTCTAGAAACACGAATGAGGCTCCGTTAACAGCAGGATATCCTGATGTCAGACATTTGCTATGCACGTGAACGCAGCGTAATGTAACGCGCTGTGGAGGACTGAGAGAAAACGTGGACCTGATGATGTGAGTCGCCCATTAAAGATGTTCACAAATAAAGAGGATAAAGTATCTTTTAGAGGATTCAGTTCAGCATTTAATCAGACCACGTTTGCAGCTAGTCGGAGGATCTCAGCAGCGTTTCCACCACCATCAGTTTTAACTACAAACAGAAAAGGTAAGAGCGCTTTCATGATTTAAAAAAAAAAAGAGTTTTGTGGTTTTATTTGTGCTTCATTCTCCTGCCAACGCTCAGTCGACGTGAGTTTTTTACATTCGTGTTGTCCGCTACATGCTTGGATCTGTGAAAGCTGGATTCATACTAGCGCAGCGTCTGCGGTCGAGCCTGCTGCTGACGCAGAGGCGTTTAGGGGTACGGTGTCGCGCTGCAGTTTTTCTTTTTTTGTCCAGATCTGCAGGCGACAGCAGGGCTGTTATTGACCGGGAAACTCCACATGGCGTGACTTTTTTCCCTCTCAGTTGTTCGCTGCAGCATCAGGAGTCAGATGGATGTAACCCAGTGCAGCATCGGTGGGCGGTGTTAGATCACCTGTCCTCCGTTCCTCAGCTCAGACGGACATGGTTCTATTCTGACTTTTAGCTGATCGTCTCCCCCTGGTCTAAAAAGCTGACTGGATTAAATTTGTTTTTCTTTTCGTTTTGTTAAATTTGAGGCATCATCTGTACCACAGCTGAAATAAATGTGCAGCCTGCGGTGGAACAACAATCAGAGATCCATCAGAACTAACTGGTGTGATTCATGTGCAGCAGCATCTCTGGTTTCTATGGACGTCTGTGATGCTGTTCAGAGATAAAACTTCGTCTGATTTTCATATTCTGATCGTTAAATTCTGTCAAATAACTTTAGTTTCTATAATAATCAACATTATAGATTCTGGGAAGACTCTTAAACTTAAAAACAATGTCCGACACCTCAGGGCTGTAGACAAGTGAACAATCAAAACTCGCATCTCTGCAGAGCAGAAATTGTGTGAAGACAAACAGTTATCCTACATTTTAATGTTGGGGGGTAGGGGACCTGGATATTAGGCAGGGGGGCATTCGCTCAAAAAAGGTTGAGAAGCACTGAACTACATATTTACTTGAATATTAGTGTAGAGGATTATTTAAGAATTTTTTATCTGATAAATTTAAACTTTCTTTACTCTAGTGAAGATTTTGTGGTAAAAACGCCCACAGAGGAAGCAGATAGTTTCCTTTTAACTCCCAATAAAGAAACCAACGCAGAACACTGGAAAAACATGCATGAAAATAAGAAGATAGAAAATAGAAGAAACATTCTAAATAGGAAGTAAGAAACAGAAACCACCTGTTTACCTCAACAAAGACTTCATGGTTTGGTCAAACTGAGAGTTAACTCTCAGAATAAAGATCAGAAACTCTTCTTCCTCAACATTTTAATGTCTAAACAACAAGCTTTGATGTTTTCTACAAATACAGTCCCTCAGATTTATTTTCTCCTCATATAAAACATCCTGTGGTCTAATCTGAACATGACAAACCGATTGTAGACTCTGATCTCAGATGAATCTCTGCAGTGGAAGTGATCTCTGTGATCACGCAGCCGCGCTCCATTTGCCTGCACAGATATGAAAGAACAAGCGGCGTAATGTGAGGAGGTCATTATTTAGCGGGAACATCAAAGGACGACGACTGCAGATAACGCGCGTTGTATGGAGGAAGCTTTCACCAGTTACCATCCTCTCACCTTTCCTCGCTTCCCTGCTGCTCTGCTCGCTTCCCCCCCCTGCCGTCCGCCCTGCTCCGTTATCACAGCCACTCACTTTCACACACTTCACAGTCAATGGGACATAATTAGAGTCATGAAAAGAGTTTGATTATAATTACAAGGAGAAGAAAAAGAAAATCATCCGGTGAGGTCATTTTCTGAGGACTGTAAGATCAGATTTGCAAGTTCTCATTATCATTTAGGCGAGATGAGTGTGTGTGTGTGTTCCTGTGCTTAGTACATTATGAGGACCGTCCATTTTTAACCAACAAAGCGAGGTCATTTTTGGAAGTGAGGACATTTTGGCCGTTCCTCACTAGGAGACCCTGTTTGGTTTTAAAGTTTCCGTTAGGGTTGGGGGAAGGGTTAGGTTTAGGTAACCAGTTGTGATGATCAGGGTTGCATCATATACAGTTGTGTGAAAAAGTGTTTGTCCTGATTTCTCATTCATCAAGCAAATTTAAATGTGAGACAAATCTCACAAATGAAATCCAAACCTCCATGGCCCTGTGTGAAAAAGTGATTGCCCCCCCTGATGAAATGAACTTTATTCAGCCACACCAAGGCTGGATTATTGCCACACCTGTTCTCAATCAAGAGATCACTTAAATAGGACCTGCCTGACAAAGTGAAGTAGACCAAAAGATCCTCAAAAGCTAGACATCATGATACGATCCAAAGAAATTCAGGAACAAATGAGAAACAAAATCATTGAGATCCATCAGTCTGGAAAAGGTTCCAAAGCCATTTCTAAAGCTTTGGGACTCCAGAGAACCACAGTGAGAACCATTATCCACAAATGGTGAAAACATGGAACAGTGGTGAACCTTCCCAGGAGGGGCCGGCCGACCAAAATGACCCCAAGAGCACAGCGACGACTCATCCAAGAGCTCACAAAAGACCCCAGAACAACATCCAAGAACTGCAGGCCTCACTTGCCTCAATGAAGGTCAGTGTTCATGACTCCCCCATCAGAAAGAGACTGGGGGGCAAAAATGGCTGCATGGCAGAGTTCCAAGACCAAAACCACTGCTGAGCAAAAAGAACATAAAGGCTCGTCTCAGTTTAGCCAGAAAGCATCTTGATGATCCCCAAGACTTTTGGGAAAATACTCTGTGGACTGACGAGACAAAAGTGGAACTTTCTGGAAGGTGGAGGTCCCATTACATCTGGCGTAAAAGTAACACGGCATTTCAGAAAAGGAACATCATAGCAACAGTAAAATATGGTGGTGGTAGTGTGATGGTCTGGGGCTGGTTTGCTGCTTCAGGACCTGGAAGACTTGCTGTGGTAAATGAAACCATGAATTCTGCTTCTACCAAAAAATCCTGAAGGAGAATGTCCGGCCATCTGTTGGTGACCTCAGGAACAGAATGATGTTACGTCACGTTATTTACAGACGGAGGACCAAAGACTGATCAGGTTGGGGGTTCCGAGCAGCGGTTACTCATGCGCTCCTACTGCAGACAACCAAGAGAAACAAGCCGTAAAGCAGTGGTTCTCAAACTGGGGGGCGGGCGGGGGGGCAGCCAGGCCTATAGTTTCTGTACTTCTACCAAAAAATGGGAACAATCTTTAAAGTACTAATGAACAAATGATGATGACTCAAAAGGCATTGCCCCCCCACCCAAAAGGCAGTGCATTTTTTCCATGTATCTCATGGTAAATGTTTGGGTGCATGTGGCAGCAGTGGTGGGATGGGATGGGGGGCTTGACATTATAATTTCCAATGAAAGGGGGGCCCTGCAAAAAAAGTTTGAGAACCACTGCCGTAAAGACAGAGTCTGAATTAAAAACAAACTTTCTGTCGCTGTCCAGGGAATTTCGTTGTTCACCACCATCTGTGAAAGTCAGGAAACGTCATTGGTGCATTTACGGCAAATCAAAGCGCTGCAAGAGCGCAACCTCAGAACCTTATGATTCAGCGTTTACATGATCCCACGATCGGTTTGGGAAAAGGAATATTCCATTCCTGAGAAACCGAATGAAAATTCATTTGGTTCGGGACTTTTCATTCAGAAAGATGTGTTCACGTGGATCATTTTCATTCCCATAGAGTTTTTAAACCGAAAGCAATTGGTACATTTGGCTCCATGTAAACGCAGCTATTGATGTCACAGCATCGTACTGCACCAGGTCACCCAGTTCCTTCAACCTACTCACATGAGGACATCATTCTGAAGTATTTCAACATAACCCTAACCCTTTCAACCAGGGGTGGGTCAAAAAGGCACCAGCAGGGATGAAGAGCGGGAACAAGGAGCACATGTCAATCTAGATGCTTTTAAAGAAAGCGTCTAGATTTTAGGGGATAATGAAGCGATTGTTTCAACTAAAGTGGTCGTCTAACAGAGGAAATTCAACTGAGATGTGAAAGCAAACAGCAACGGTATCAGATTTTTATCGACGGCTGTTTTCTGAGGATTAATCACTGCTGCACAAACATGTTTATCAGTGTTTCTTATTGCTCGTTTAGCTCTGCAAAGTCACATCTGCTGGTTTTATTACTTTTACATCCTCTTCATAAAACGTCTGGACAGAAAAACGATCACCCACAGGCCGGTGGAGAGAAGGTGCTGAATAAATGCCGCATCATGCTCAACAGCAGGGCAGTGTTGACGTCCGGCATCATGCTACATGCTGCATTCACTTACAGTTGGTCGTCCGAGAAAAATATAAGAGCAAATTAAACAGTCTGTTTTTGCAGCAGTCAGATTTTACAGGTTTTACGAACTGACCTGAGCATTAACTCCTGAGCTAATGCTAATGGACAGAATCCATCCATGTAGACGTTTGCATGGTAATTGCATATAAATACTTTTATATTCGTGACCCATCAAAATTGATAAAACAGTTATTTATATGTTAGAAAAAACACTTTTTTCTGCACCTCTTCAATTGTTCTGTGGATTTATTATTCTTTAAAAAATGTTTTGATGAAACATTGTAGCTACCACCTTTAATAATCATTTTCAAAGTGAAACCAATCATTCGTTACTTTAGTCAACTTAGAATATTAAATATTAGGGGTGTGCAAAGCAGCTGGTGTTTGTATCTGTATTTGTATTGAGAGGAAAAGTATTTGTATTTTTATTTTTTTTGTGTTACACTTCTAATTTACGTCAAGTTTTGCATTAAATGAAGCTAATAGGTGATTGAAACTGACTTGCAGAGGCAGAACATGTCTGTGATGATGAATTGCTGCTGGTGTTCATGTTGTGAAGTCAATATAATAAAAAATAATTAAAGTAATATATTGAATTGTCCTGTACGTGGCAGGATCTTTAATGGCTAAACTTTCAAGGGCCAACTTGTCATTTGTGGGTGTAGAATGAAAGCAAACGTGTGCTATGTCACTGCACACGCAAAAAATGTACAAAGTGATCTATCAACAGCTAAAAGCGTTCAGTCTTTAAAATGTGCTAAATAGCACATCTTATCCATTTAGTACTTTTTCTGCAATGAATATGCAATATGGAGCGTTTACACGCAGAAGTGCGTGTAATGGGGGGAGAAAATGTAAATATGTTAATCAAGCACTTGCAAGGCAATTTATCAACCGTGAGACGCATTGCTTTGCTGGTTTTTGCGTCTGTTTTAGTACGTCTGAGAAGCAGGTGCAAACTTGCAGCTTTGTGCACAAAAGGCTATAATTTCTGAGAGGGATGATCCTGGACACGCACCCATCTCATTTTTCATGAGCAGTGAGGGCAGCCTGTTTGGTTTTGATTATTAATTCAATAAAAATCAGTCCAGCAAACCACGGGTGTAAAATATTCTGGCTGAATGAAAGTTTGCAGCCGCTGTGGAGCTTAATGAGAACTAAAGCTGCATTAATTGTGTCTTTTATTTCCCCTTTTTGCCAATGTCACATTTCAACTCGGATATGAGCAGCTGGACAGGATCACATCAGCTGGCAGCGTCAGCTCTGAAGCCGTTGGCATTTTGCTAAAGTGTGCAGAGACCATGTCGGAGCTGCAGACACTTTCATGTGTTCAGCAACTCCTGATCCATGTCCTCATAAACTGGGCACTTTTGAGGCTTTGCACAGATACTTGTATTATTTTTTAAATTAATCATACTTTAAATTATTTTAGTTTATTCCGTCCTACTAATATCTCCATCCTCATCTGGGGTCATATTTCCTTTTGGGCTGTCATCTCATGCGATTCGCCACATTGCAAACCTCGAAACACGCAAGTCCTAATTAATATCGGGGCGTTTCCGACACGTTTGCACCTGTGGTCATTTGCGCCTTCATTCTTGGTAAATCACTCACAAACTGTGGTTCAGCCCCTCCTGCAAAATTCCAGACTGGTGCGCAAATTTCTACACGCAAATTTGGATCTTGATAAATCCGGCCGTTAGTGCCTCGTGTGCAGGTGGAAGGACAGCGCTGTACGCAAGTGTTTTATTCTCTTTAAACGAACATGAACGTTACTCTGTTACCAGCCTGCTGTCTAAATGACGAGCTGACAGAGTTACGTACACGGAGCGAACATGAGAGACCCGACTGCAGACGTCAGTAATCTCCCCATCAAACTTCCAGTTCAGTTTTTCGCTCAGCAGCGTTTCTCTAGAGCTGCGCGTCACTCTTCGGTCCCGACCGTCACAAACTCATCCGGGTGCGCTGCAGTCTCCCAGGGACACGCAGATTTTTCATACAATGCCCACCTTCTTCCCAAATACAAATATTTTGAAAAATATTTGTTGGAAACGAGGTTATAATAGTTTGGGATTTTTCATTAGTTTCAGTTTTTATTAAGTTTTGACTTTTTTTTTTTTTAATTCAGTTACTTTTAGTTATTTTTTTCAGTTTTTATTTTTTGGAAAATGCTTAGTTTTAGTTTTTCTTAGTTTCAGTCTTAGTTTGAGTTTTTGGGGATTCTTTTTTTGTAAATTATAGGTATTTGTCTGGTGTGACATTCAAAATCATCAGAAAGTCACTCGAAATAAAAGCAAAGTAAATAGATTCAATAGAAATAGATTTTATATCAACCAAAAAGCTTATGTAATAAATAAATTTACTAAAACTAAAGACTTTTTTTGCAATAATTTTAGTTAGTTTTAGATAATTTTTTAAAGAAATACAGTTTCAGTTATTTGTCGTTTTTTGAAAAACTGTAATTTTTTTTTAATTTTAGTGAACAAAAATGTTTTTTCAGTTTTAGTTTTTCCGTTAGTTTTAGTTAACTATGATAACCTTGGTTTGAAATAAGTATTCATAAAAATCATGTTATATGCGCCATTCCAAATACTGGATTCAGCTCCACCCCTAACATATATATATGTATGTATATACATTTTCAGTTTTCTTCATTTCATTTAATTAATTCCCTCTCAGTAGCTGCTGTGAGAGGGATAATGTGTAATTTCTTTCATCTACAAATAGATGTTAAAGCCTGAATTATTCTATTTAGCCTATTCCTACAAGCAGCTGGTAACTGGAGATCAATAATTTATTCAGTAATAATATTCTAAAAATTAATTCAGATTTAGGAACTCGGCAATTTAACAATCTGAAGTATTAAAAGTCTCATAATCCACTTGGTATCAGCTTGGTAATAGATCTTGCAGTATTGAACACTATGTGGGGAACCCGGGGGCTCGGGTGGGTCGACCCAGAAAAGATGGGAAGAGCAGACGTAACGAAAACCCTTCTATCTCTGTCATAAAAACAACTTTCCATTCTTGATTCTTTTCTTATTCTAGATTTAAACGGGTTCAGCCTGCTGACCGAACACCCACAACAGTAAACATGGAGTCACGTTTGCTTCATGTGAGGAGAAAAAAGTCGAACCTGAATGAACCAGATCAGCCTTTACAAACCGACCGGAGACCCGTTTGTTTCCCACCCGCTGGATTCGTGCTAACGTGACGGTAATCCGAAGCTGTCCGGGCCGCATCCTCTCTGCAAGCTGCGTTTATCAGTACAGCTTCCTCTCCGAGCTCTGAGGGGAAAAGCAGCAGGCGCTCGTCGCATGAGTGAGCAGTGCTTATTTTGGAAACGGAGTTTGAGTCGAGGCGAACGTGTGCAGCTCTCAGGGAAATATGTTGAGGGAATATGGGTTGACCCAGTGACTTATAAACTGCAACTGCACCGGGCTGCGGCGCTGCACGATTTCATTTAACCCACACGGAAAAGGGACTCGCTTACAGCAGAGATGTTTCCTCATTAAAGATTCAGGATGGATGCTGCACGACCGTTTCCTAATGTTTCTGCAGCATTTATATTCCATTATTTAGTACGTCTCACATGTTCCTTTATATCAAACACTGAGGTGCTTCCCTTCAGAGGCAGTGACAACATGATGCCTAAATGATACCATAAAGGTATTTAGAAGAACAGCCGTGATCAAAATGCATAAAAACAGTATGAGCTCATGTTTATGTGAATTATGACATCATCTTTAAATCAGCTGCACCTTCATCACGGTCAGGTCAGTCACATGGATATTTGCAGTTCAGCTCAGACATGTTGAGGCTGAATTTGTGCACTTTTGCAACATTTAGAAAATAAATTAAATTTTTTCACCATTTTATTTATGCAACTGCTGGAAATAATCGCATTAATGTTATCTGGAATTGATCAATTGATCAACATTTTCATTCTAAAAAAAAAATTTTATTTTTAAATCTTCCCATCTGAAACAAAGTTAGTGTAGTTTTCATCAGTTTTCATGTAACCGTCTTTTTTAACTAATATTTATAACAATAATGACATTAATCTACAGAATTCATTTTTAGTAAGTGGAGAATTATTATTATTATTATTTTTTTTAAATCACCTTTTAGTTTTGCGTTAATCACAGAGTCCAGGTGAAAGCTTGTTCCAAAATTTGGCAAGATGAATTCAAACATAAAAACATAAAATACATTAATTAAAATATGTCATAGAACAGAATTAAAGAAAAATATTAACTTAATGAAAAAATATATCAAAAAATAAATAAAGTAAAATAAAAAACAGTGAAATAAAATAGGATACAAAAACTATTAAAATAATAAAAGAATATTTCAAATACAATAAATAAAATAAGAAATAAACATAATTAAACCATCAAAAGAATGGTAAAAATAAAATTTAAATCAAATCAAATTAAATAAATTGTATGAAATTAATTGAGAAAAAAATATTTAACATAAAATAAAATGAAGAAAAATCATATAAATATAATAAATAAATAAGAGAATATTTGAAATAAAATGAAACAAAGTAACAAAATAAATATCAAATAAATGAAGAGAATGTTCAATAGGATGGGCGATATGGACTAAAAATGTCGATAATTTCTCTTATTTATCACGGTAACGATAAGTGACGATAAAAACTATAGAAAATATTTTGTGTGATAAATCTGTCACTAAATTCTGTCTTTAAAGCCCTACAAAATACTATAAGCCACTAAACTATATCAATTAAGTTCAAGTAGTACATCTGTATTGCAAAATGTAGTGACACCAATCAAACAAGTCTGAAATATGAGAGACCAAATTCCACATTTATTCAAACGATGCAAACAGCAAAACTAACTTGGCTTATTAAAGAGACCAAAGAGGCAACTGCAAACACAACCTAAGAAATTGTCATCTCACGATAAAAACGATAAATTCAAATTGTTATTGTGGGGAATTTCTTTGACGATATATCGCACATGATAAAATATCGCCCATCCCTAATGTTCAATAAAACAAAATCAAAATGAAGTAAAACTAAATAAAGTAAAATTAAATTAAATTAAGAGAATATTTCAAATAAAATTAAATCAATTCCTTGTGCAGCTTGAGAGGAAACCCTGCAAACAAAACTACTCAGAGCATCAGTATATTTAAAATACCATCCGTTATACCATGCTGACTGACTACAAATTATTCAAAGATCAGTTCATAAAATCATTTTTGAAATCATGCTTTTTTTTACGAGTTGGTACCGATTATCAAAGCATCACTGTTGGAATGACGAGACGATTTTACACGCAGCTGCAGCCAAACTGAAGCAAAACAGCATCAGATATTTAAGCTGTGATTGCACGCAGCGTATGATCACATTCCCTCCGTTTGTGTTGGATTCTGCCTGCTGCACGCCGAGCCACCGCGGCCGACCGGACTGTCGTAGCTCAGACCGCTAACAGCAGCACCATGGATTTCCAATGACCTCAGTCAGGCCAATTAAAGCCCTGCATGGAGGATGATGATGTATTTCACCGGTGAAGAAGGAGCGATGGGCTCCGTAATGACATGTGGCAGCTTCATAAGCCTCTTCAGTCTCTTCATGTGTCAGAAGGACGAGAGACGAGACAGCAAGTTTGTCTGCCGCCGCTGTCTCACCTGTGTGTTGTGTTCATTAACCACGTTAAACATCTCCTCTAAACCACAGCAGTGTTTTCCACCAGCAGCTCTAACCAAGCATCCGTCACCTCGCTGGTTTACCAGCTGAAAAGAAACAAAGTGCAAATGACCATTTCTGGCGTCAATAAGTGCTTCTTAATTTCCTCTCTGAGAGGTCTGATGGTGCTAAAACAACGTGATATTTCCACTGCTGCCCCTGAAAACCACCTCCCACATGGCGACTCTGCAGCTGTCTGGGAGAGAAATGATGATGATGATCTTCAGGCTCGTCTAAGGAAGCAGAGGTGAGAGCAGTTTAAACAGAATAGGGCTGGACGATACTTCAATATCAATATATATCGATCGATAGAGGTTTTTTCAATAGAAAAAATAGAGGGTCGATAAAAGTTCGACATAGAAACACAGTTTTCTGCTGTAGCCTATCAGGTATCATGATACTACAGTCACTCCTTCCGCCAAACCAGTCACAAACGCAGACCAGGCAAAGGCTGAACTAGAATTCAGTGTGAGTGTGATCTTTATTACTAGGGCTGGGAAAAAATATCGATACACTGAAATATCGCGATATTTTCATATGCAGATTTCATATTGATATTTAAAAACGTGATATCGATCTATTTAACCAACGAAATATTGCAAGATTTCCGTTCACTTACAAAATCTCCCGAGATTTCGTAACAGAACGACAAAATCTTGTGAGATTTCATTGGTAAAATAGATTGCACCGCGTTTTTAAATATCAATTATATAAAAATATTGCAATATTTCAGTGTATCGATATTTTTACCCAGCCCTATTTATTACCGTATAAGTAGGTCATTCAGCAAAGCTTAAATGGCCATGGCTGCAACTAAAATGGCTTTTAATTTGATAATGGCTTTTTTTCTTTTTGATAAATATTGATATCGATCGATACAGATTTTTTTTTTTTATCGATAATCTTTTTTTCTATATCGTCCAGCCCTAAAACAGAAACGCCCCTGATTTACTGACTAAAGTCATTCTATTATGTAGTTTCAGCAAAAATACTTTTGGTCTAAACTACTATATTTTTTGGTAGGAATGTGACATTAGCGTTCCTCTGCGGTTGTTTGTGGGATCTACCACGTTTTAAAAAGTTTAATTTTTTTTTTTTAAAAGTAAACCAACTTCTTTTTCAGTTTCCTTCACTATTCTGTGCAGTAGTGGTGGGTGGATCAACACAAATATAGATAATATTGATGCCAAATGTTGAATTTCTTTTGTTTCGTTACATAGTTATGGCAACAGCTGTTATTTTGTCGTCTTCCTTGTGATAAGATGATCAGCTATGTAAGTCGTTTTCTGGTGTTCTATGAAAACGTATTGCCTGAAATGAATGAATAAAACAGTCTTCCTCAAACTTATTCATACGTCCAATTAGAGAAGGAAAAAAATCTGGTGTGAATGAAATAAGTTGAAATTGACAAAAGTAATAATAAATAAAAATTCTATGGAAATTATGACATTGATTTTAAATTGAGACTTGACAGAAATAAAAGAAATAAATGCACAAAAATTAAAAACAAGTAAACAAGCATGATGGGGCTCTGAAGCTAAAATTCTGTTGAGCAACACTTTGATCAGGTGTTTTGTGTAACGTCCAATCAGACGTCTGCACCTGTTTGCAGGTATTTTGACCCACTGTTGATGGGAAAGGTGCTCTAATGTGTCTGGAAAAGTTTTGTTTGTTTGTTTTTTATTCATCATTTCCAACAACAATTTAAAAAGCTAATTTTACTTCACTAAATTGTAATTTTGTGAATTTTTATTTATTATCAGTTTCTTCAGTTTCTTATCTAAACTGCTATTGTGAATTTAGTCTTTTCTTTAATTGAAGGATATGAATAATTTTGAGGATGACTGTAAATGCATAAATAAACAAACAAACAGATAAATAAATGAATAAATAAAATAAAATCCTCTGAGGATCAAATTCATTCTGTTCTTGTAAAGTTCACTTTAGTCCGACTCAGATTTCATTCCCTCCAAATCCAAGAAGGTCCCGCCTGCACTGCAAAAACTCAAATCTTACAAGGATATTTTTCAAATTTCTAGTAAAAATTCTCTCATCACACTCAAAAAAGCCAAATTTTCCTAAATAGAAATATTTCAGTGAGATATAAGAACTTGTTTTTTAAGAAGAACATTTAGCTTGTTCTACTGACAGAACTTTTTTGGCTTATTACAAGAAAAAAAAACTTTTTTAAAACTAATTTTAAGAGTGGCCAATTTTTATTCATTTATTTATATATTGCTTGTAATAATCAAAAAATTGTGCCAATAAAACAAGCAAAGTTTTCATAAAACAAGTTCCTGTCTCTCACTGAAACGTTTCTCTTTACGTAATTTTGTCTTATTTTGAGTGTGACAAGATTTTTTGATTAGAAATGAGAAAAGTAAACTTGCTAAGATTTTATTTTTTGCAGTGTGCAGCTTGCAGGACGAGGCAGAGGCAGATATTAGGTGGGGTCGGATGTCCGACTCCGCCCACTTCACCGCTTTACCGTCCTTTATTTTAGCCCTCCCCCCTAACCCGAACCTCGCCATCTGGCCCCGTCCACCGAATGTCCAACGCCGCCTACTGTCCGACTACTGCGAGCACATGCGGGGTCCTCCTGCGCATTCTTCCAGATTTAAGCTGGGAATCGAGGCACGAGCGGAGATCGCGCTTCCCCGCGTGCAAACACAAGCGTCGACTCCCGCGTGGCTTTAAGGATGTAAAAGTTTTACACGCCTTTAAATAAGTAGTGACAGCTGAATATTCCAATAACACACAATTTTGACTTTGAAATAAAAACTGTGACAAAGAGTGCACATCCCACAACCGTGCCCGTCCTTCCTGGTCTCCCTGCAGGCCATCACCATCCTCCATCTGGGCCCCCCTCTGCAGAGAGGAGCACTTACTGAGGTGGCTGACAGTAATGAACTCTGACTCACTGAGGCTGGAAAGGATGTGAATGAATGTAGATGAGGAGGAAGAGTAATTGCTCACACAGAGGGCTGTGAGAGGTGTGTGTTTGAGACGCCGCACCCACCGGAGCTTTTAACCGGGACTGTGAAAGGGAGGAGGCACGTCAAATATGTGTTTATCTATTAAAGAAGCTGATCGGGCGGGCGGATGGTGAGAGAAAGATGGCGGATGGGGACATAATGGCCAATCACGGTACAGACGAAACTCAATCAAGA
This sequence comes from Atherinomorus stipes, assembly GCA_023101725.1. Taxonomy (NCBI): domain Eukaryota; kingdom Metazoa; phylum Chordata; class Actinopteri; order Atheriniformes; family Atherinidae; genus Atherinomorus; species Atherinomorus stipes. The sequence continues at coordinate 148,937 of JALJCO010012508.1, forward strand.
GGAATAAGATATATTTTAAGAAATAGGAGGGAAATTCAAGAACTAGAGAATGACGGGGGAATGAGGCGAAATTACAGAAGTTTGAAAAAGAATAAACGGCAAATCAAAGATATCACAACTTCAAGAAAATGTGCATCTTCATCTGAAAGATTCTGCGGTTTTTCATATCTTAATTATGCTCGCTGCAAGCTATTTGAGCTGCCTCCTAATTACCCTGCTGTGTGAGGGAGTGTATGCAAAAGATATAAGAAACAAGAGATGATTAACTTCTGCAGAGGAGAGCATTTCTTCAGACGCTGCTCAGATGGAGGCTTTTTATTTTCAAAGACTGGGATGAAGGTTTTCAGAGCTATCCATCATGTTTGGAGGACAAAGTGCGTTTATTTTCTCGTAATTGTCGTCACATTTTTATTGTGTCGAGGAAGATCCTTTCAAAATCTACACTCATTCTCTTTTGAAAATTTGAGGAAATTTTGACATGATAGATACGAAGGGGAAAAGAAAGAAAAATGTTTTGGCTGAAGAAGCTGCAGAAAGAGGATGGCAGTTTTTCTGGAAGTCTTCCTGAGTCCCTGGGGGCTGGGGGGGGGGTTTCCAGGCGGGAGTCCTGCCCGTTTACTCAGCTCAGCGTCCAGGTTTGGCTTCAGGGACAGATTTTCTAAATCAGGGTTCCCCAGTCCAATCCAGTCCTACGAAGGCCGCATTCCTGCAGGTTTCCAGTGTCCCCCCCCACCCTAAAACAGATCGGTTAAAACAACCAAAATATTGGTTGAATTTGACCAGTCTGGTTGGTAGTTATGCATCCAACCGATCTCCAAAAGATTGGTTAGATTAACCAGTATTTTGGTGAAAGTGACCAATACAAATTGGACACTTTGACCAATACATTGGTTAACCAAAATTGGTTAAGGTAGATTAATTGCTTATCTAACAGTCTATTCTTAAGGTGAATTCCAGGTCCTGTCTTAACCCTAAATCTAAAAAATGCGCTCCCCAAAAAAGTAAAAGTTTTTTCCAATTTCTAAAAATATGGGGGAGATTGAGGATGAAAATCATCAAAAATTAAGATTTTCTCGACCCCAAAAAAAGAGGAAGAAAAAAGAGAAAAAAAAATAAAAATTTTTTTTTTTTAAAGGGAAATAAAAATTTTAAAAACCCAATTATATTTTTTAAATGGCCTATTATATAAATAATTATCTTATTGTTGTATAATATTTATTTTTGTTTTTGATCTTTTAGTATAGAAAAGTGGCTAAGCAAATTCTTTGTTTAAAGAATTAACGATTTTGTGGAATATTGTTATTTTTTTAAGAAAATAACAAAAAAATGTTTGGTGGAAATAGGATAAGAAGACCGGGCTGATGTCACCTCTCGTAGCGGAGAGTTATCTGTTTCATTCCGCCGGAGTGGCAGGTGAAATAAAAGGTTTGAACAAAAACAAAGAAAAAGGGGGGGTTTGGGCAATTTAATTAAATTAACCAAGACATACAAAACAAAATTACCCACTTTACCTTTCCTAAGTTGTTTTTCCTTTAAAAAGGAAGGGATGGGGGGAACATGACAATGCCAATTGAACCAAAAAGAAGAAAAACAGAAAGAAAACCCAAAAAAATTAAAAAAACGACAGGGACTGCAAGGAAGTTCGTTTAGTGAAGAATAAAAGACAGGTAAAAATGAAATAAATGGAAATAAAATTCTTCTTCTCTTTTCGATGACAGACTGAACGCCCTTGGCCCAAATCTCGTAATAGATTTTGAGTGGTCTTCGGAGCACCGCCTGTAAGCAAGCGTGGGGGTAAATTAATAAGAGGGTAAGAAAACCGACAATGTAGAATAAATCTCATCCAATATTTCTGAATAGATAAAAAAACAAGAACCAAAACAACACACTACAGAACTCGAAGAAGCAAGGAAAGAGCAGAGGAAAAGTATTGAATTGGGAAAAAGTATGGATAATTAGATATGAGGACAAAGAGGAAAGAATATGGAAATAAAGAAGATAAAAGAAGAGATGAAATGAAAAACGATATATCAATATTTACTCACACTTCTGCTTCGCTTAAAGGCCTCCTTCCACTGAAAACCCGTTTAACTTGCTCCTTCTGAAATACGGAGGCTTTCCCCTTGTTTACTTACACATGCTGACTTGCTAGCGTTGCGTTCCTCCCAGTCGGCTGTGCTTCCTCATCAGAGAAACAATACGAAGAAAAGAGCGAATCGGGAACAGCCTCGCACTTCTACGTAACATTGCAAATAGCGTATCCCACGTGGGGTTTCTATCTGTCCATTGGAAGGCAGGTAACCCTCCACTACACACTAGAAGTAAAGACGGCACGACTGTAGCTTCGGAGTTGAGAAGCTAATTAGCTAACTGTTTGCTAGCATGGCGGAACAAACTTGTTTGTCGGCTCTATTTCCTGTCTGTAGCGAAATAAGAGCGGAGGGCGGAGCTTCCTTCATACACTGATGGGAGGCAGCCAATCAGACGGAAATTAATGAGAAGGACCCGGAAAAGCTGCCGTTGGACCACAAGCCTCTCTTCTAGTATACAAATACAGCTGGATACAAAGATACCAGAAGGTTTTTTTAAACAGAAACGATGCAGAATGCATTCAATAATAATGGAGAACACAGAAATATTAATGAAATGACCATGGAAGTACAACTTTAACATCTACTCTGCTTCCCAAGGTGAAAATGACCTCCCAAGGTCCCGGCAGCATGAGTCTCTTTCTACAGGTCCAGATGTGGCAACAACAGCAGCTCAGCAGCCTTCAGCCTGATCTAACACGTCAGACGGATTTCAGAATTTCCTTCAAGGTGATGCAGGAATCCGGCGACCTGCCCCCCTGAAAAGGAAAAGCTAACATCAAGCTTGAATCTGTCACCTCCTGTGAGCAGATCCCCCCCCCCCCCCCCCCAGCTTTAATTGGATGCAGATGCTTTGTTTTGGCTTGTATTCATGTTTTCTTAGTGAAGTAATTTTGTCACAGTCACACCCCTTTGCTCTCACAGGAAATCATTTGTCGCAGCTCGGAGGCCGTGCAGCCGCCGCAGTCAGAACAACTCTGTCACTTCTTATCTCCCGTCATAAGCACAAAACTCATTTGTCTAAAGGACTTCATGTCACCTTCTCTCCCCCCCGAGTCCTGTTGGAAAATATGAGCTCCCTACTATCACTCTCCTCACCAAACTCGAATTTCCTCTCGGGGGGAAATAATCCTCCTTTTCTCTTTTGCCAGTTGTGATCTTACTCCTGTCAGACATGAGAAGCTGCTGCCGTCCTTCTCTCCTCGCTCTCCGCTGCTTGTGATGCTAATATAAGCTTCACATTATTCTCTTCTGCATCTAATGTGTGTCAGTTTGGTGCATCACATCATCTCGGTTACAGAAGAGTTGCGTGGACATTTCACTCTGACAAAAGCAAGTGATAAAGAAGTAGTCAGTCGTCCGACGTCTGTCATGCATGATGAAATTCCAACGTTAAACCTCGGCTGCGTGACGGTGCTGACATCAGAGCCAACAAACAGCCACAGAAATCATTGTGATTCCCATGCAGACGTGAGCAGGTCACTCACCCATCACTCGGAGCCTCTCTGCGCCCACCACCACCTCCTGCTCATCAGCGGAGAAGAGCAGCTTCCCAGACGTGGATTTGACTTCAAACATCTTGCCTCGTGCTTTAAATCCACTGGATCCTGAACCGAACACAGACAGAGAAGAGACATCAAAGACTGCAGCCGCAGACCACTTTTACCGAGTTACTTCTGATTTCAACACTGAGATGGATCAGAGTAGAAGGTGCTTGAAGGTTTTTTGCCTGATTTTAACATATTTTGTCTTAATCACCAGGTGACCTGGTCTAACAGTTAAGACCTTTTACATATTTGTTTTCCAGCAATCAAATGAAACAACCAGATTGGATCATTATGATCAAACTTCTTTAATAATGAAATATCATTTCTACGTGAAGAGCAAAAGTGTGCTCATCTCTGTAAAAAACAGGTGTAAGCTGGAGCAAAAGAACAGGAGCTGTTTAAAGGGGCATTTCAGGGTTTTTGACATAGGGCCTCATTTTCTAGTGAGCCAGGAAACTACTTATCACTGAAGACAGTTTCAACATATTTCATCCGGTTATTCAAGTTCCAGGAGGTCCCCGATGCTAATGCTAGTGGAAGTCAATAGGAATCTGCTAGCCTGTCATTAAAACCAATCTTATCCACTCCACAGAAGATTCGAGGCAAATCATTTATAACTTAAATGTAAATGCCGTGTTAATAAAATAATATTATTAAAAAAATAACCTGCATTTCGCTGCATTTTGATTGTTGCTGCTGAGACACTTAAAGTTTTACTTCCTGTATTTGGCAGTGGAGTGATGTCATCTGTTGCTACGTGCATGAAGGAATTTGATGACACAAATATACAGCCAGAACTATGACCACGTCTGAAAGGCATGAAGATATGTTGGATTTTGAAGATAATTTCAAACTTTTTTCATCAAACTAACTGTCACCATGTCTCTATGAACCGGAATACACTGACAAAGGTGGTAACACTACCACCCAGAAGTAAAGTAGATCATTCCACAGCTGGCAAGAAACTAGTTCCTCAATATGGAATGCAAAATTTGTCATACAAGGTTAGTTTTACTTGTATAACACACAAGTTTACTAGTTTAACACAACATTTACTCTGATTGGCTCGTAGATTTATCTCATATGTTCTGTGGAGTGGACAAGATTGGTTTTAATGACAGGCTAGCAGATTCCTATTGACTCACACTAGCATTAGCATCAGCGACCTCCTGGAAGTAGAATAATGGGATGAAATATGTTGAAACTGTTTTCAGTGATAAGTAGTATTCTGGCTCAGTTGTAAATGAGGCCCTATGTAAAAAATCCTGAACTTCCCCTTTAAGTCTGATTTTCACGGCTGGCTGTAAAAGGTGGTTTCGTAACCTGTTAAGAGGATTTCCACATGAAGACAGGGAATCTGAGGCCACTGTTATCCTCCCAGGAGTTCTCACCCCGCCAACATCAGTCAAGAGGAAAGGGTTTAACAACCACCAAAACAACACCGATACCGGCCCTGTCCCAACACCCACACTGAACCCTGCGGCCCTGGTAGAAGGGCAAATCAAGGGTTGGGGGGTGCAGGTTTCAAGTGTGGGAAAACAGCAGAACTGGGACAGTGATGGTTCCGTCATCAACTCGCACCACAATGTCATTTCATGTTGCTTCCAGCTGTAAACTCAGACTTCTCTCTATTCCTGATGAAGAGGCGACATTTTCAGACCTAAACTGAATAAACATGAGTCATTTCATCTGTTCTTGTAAATATAAAATTCACACATTTTTAATTAATAGTAAATGAATTACTCAACTAATTTACACAAAGTGGCTGTATAATTTTAAATGTACAGGGATAAATAACTGTGCTTTTTACATTCTAAACTAAATGTATGTAATGATTAAGTTGGCTGCTTTGTGACTGTTATAGTTCCAGAATGTCCACGTGTTCATAAAGACATGTATGTCAGGTAAACAGCTCTCCTTTGCAAAAGATATTGCGTCTCAACGGGACTTACCTGTGTAAATAAAGTTTAAATAAAAAAAAAACAAACAAATAGCTGCTTTTATCAGTAAACTAATAACTTTCAGATATTTAAAGCATATTTCCTAGCAGGGCAAACCTTAATTACTGTTTAAAGCAACGCTTACAGATCATGCGTTTCAGAAAGCACAGCAAAATTATTTAATATCAACAACACTCACTCCAAAGATGTCCAATCATCTTTTTGGAGAACAGCATGATAGGCAATTAACATATAAACATTTAACAATGTACATGTACCTTTTAAAGTTAAGAGCAAGTCTAATTCAGTTCACATGGAAAAGTTGTGCATTTTCGGTTCATTCTGACATCATTCAAAAAGCCAAATATCCGAAACTTTACGTGAGGACTGTATATTCACAGAAAAAGACAATCCTGATTAATTTAACCTTTGGGGAAAAAATAATTGTGAAAAATACGTTAGAATAGTCAGATCCAAGCTGCCAAAACGTCGACTTTTGTCATGACAAAAGAGAAAACGCAGACGACTCCCTCTAACCGAAACAGCTGCTGAAAACAGCGGCCACTGACTGGCGTGACTGACTGACACAAAAGCAATTGATTCTGTCACTCTCCATTTGGGATGCGACGTTAAAACCTACACATGAATGAATCTGAGCATGCTTCGCCTGCCTCGCCGTCAGACCCACAAGGCAAATGTCAGCTCACTTTTCTAATGTGAGAGACACTTCCTGAGCATGTTTACACAGAGTGAGCTCCACTCAGCGACTGTCGGCTCTATTAGAGTGTGACAGGTGCAGAACGGGGGAACGAAACGAAGAAACTGCCATCAGAAAAACTGCTGCAACAAAAAAGGGACAAACTATTGTTCAAGAATTAATGAACTGCAAAGTTAGAAATGCCCAAACACATTCCTCCTCTGTTTCCACTCCGTCCTGGCGACAGGTTAATGGTCGTGGTTGTGCTCAGACAAGTGATACTGTGGGAGTCTCAACAGTAGAAAATACTTATCGTTTTTGAGAAATCATAAAAAAGTAGAATCTCTGATAAACTGGTGTTTCTGAAAAGCTTGTGTCACACAAAGAGATGACGAGGACATGAAAGCAGATTGTGTTTCTCCTGCTGAGCCTTACCTGTGACGAGCTGTGTGAGCAGCTGGTTGTTGCTGTTGACGATATTGACCGACACGTTTTTGGATGATTGCAGGAACAGTGGGCGACCCTGCAGAGAGATCAACAAGGTTACTCATTTACACTCGGCCAGCACAGATGCTGAACCACGTCTGATCTTTCAAACACTGAAAAACTAATTTCTTGATCCAAATAAACGTTTTTTAAAGCAGAACCAACCCTGCTGATCCTGATCTCAGACATTCCAGCCTGAATTTAACACAAAGGCTCAGATTCTGGCTTCTCTGATCGCTTTTACCACCTGAAGAATATACTGAAAAGTTACAAATACAAAATTGTTATCATTATGACAATATTTTAAAAATGCACAGTTTTAGTTACCTTGGAGTTACGATAACAAAGAATCTTAAAAACCTTTGGAAAAACGCTTATACAAACCAAACACAATTGGCTAAATGGACCCCCCCGCTCACCTCATTCATAGGCAGAGTCAATGCAATTAAGAGGACTATTCTTCCAAAATTTTGGTATCTGTTCCAATGCTTGCCTTCATTTATCCCTGGCACATAAAATAGTATCATCATATATTTGGAATGACATACAGCCACGCCTGCGTAGGGAGTTTAGACAAAGAGCAAAACATGACGGAGGTATGTCCCTCCCAAATTTTCAGCTTTATCACTGGGCTGCCAATCTGCATTGCATGGCACGCTGGACATACGACCACCTATATGAGGAAAGTCCTACATGGGCGAAGCTGGAGGCTCATTATGGTGGCTCTGCCTCCTGAGCTGCCCTGATGGGTGCAGCATTACCTTTATCAGTTCACACAACCAATACTAACCCTGTAATGAGACATTCACGCAAAATTTACAGCCCTGCTGCATCAAATCATTGCTTTCCACTCTCAATGCTTGACACAACTTTTAACATGTGGCATCGAAGGGGCCTGAAATGCTTCAATGACCTTGTTATCAACCTTTTTATCTTTTACGGATTTGTCCAAGAATTTTTATTTACCCAGATATCTCCAGATAACAACCCCCCTAAATCGACCATAGATGACATCATGTCTTTCAACCCAACAAGGAAGGGGGCAATCTCACATATACTTGGTTTATTTACAGGATTAGAAAGCACTTCTATGACTAAAATCAGAACTGCAATCAGAACAAGACCTTAAAACATCAGTGGATGATGGAACGTGGTTAAAAATCGTGAAGAGTTCACTCGTCTTCCATGTGTGCACGACACTCAGTGGTCTAATTTAAAGTTATACACCTGGTACACTTCTCCAAAGCAAAATGAACCCATTATGTCAGGAGTGTCCAGCTCCGGTCCTCGAGGGCCACAATCCTGCAGGTTTTCCACGTCTCCCGTCTCCAACACACACCTGACTCAAATTCACATGCTTTTAGATTCATTTAATCTGAGTCAGCTGTGTTGGTGCAAGGAGGCATGGAAAAGCGTCAGGACAGCGGCCCCTGAGGACTGAGGATATCTGTAAATTAGAGGATAATCATAAAAAAAAAATACCAAATATATAATTTCATTTATTGTTTTGACATTGAAAAAATGTCCATGTTGCTTTTTTTCTCCTGTTAAACTTGAACGCTTTAAGATTTTAGTTGTATAATTAAGATTTTTATAAATCATTTAGAGTTGAGTACCTATTTTATCAGACACGGCTGTGTAATGTTACATGTCACGTTCAACTTTGACAGAAAATAAATATTTGAATCAAATTAACCATCTGATATCTTTAAATATCACTTAAGAGCAACAGGAAACATTTAAGATTGTCAAAAATATAGCTCAATTTCATATCGTGATATATATCCATATTTAACAATATGGAAAAATTATTGTGATAGAACTTTTTCCCATATCGCTCAGCTCTTAAAACATCAGAGTGAAACAAAGAGAAAATAAAAAGAAAATAGAAAAGACATGAATCAAGACTGGAGAGATCTCACAGTACAGGTAGGATGAAGATGATACTGGATGAGCCGTTGATAGCAAATGTTGTGTCGTGTGTCTATGTTCAACCAACAGATGAACTTGATGGTGATATATATATATATATATATATATATATATATATATATATATATATATATATATGTATGTATGTATTGCTTTTATCAAAGGTCACTTTCTCTTCATAGATAAAGTCTCCATGAGACAGCTGGACTCCTGTCATACTCTTACATTTCTTTCATGACTGAGTGGCGTCATCATCTGCCCGCGGGTGAACACACACTTTCACACACCTGCACACATGCCACACACTAATCCCTCTACTCTGTTACTATAAAAGCTTACCTTCATCTTTCCTTCCCTCACTGCTGCTGCATTGTGTGCTATGATGGATGTTCTGGCTAAAATGTGATCCCATAATTGTGACGTTTATTCTAATCTTTATGTCCAAAAGGTTTTCTTTAGGAAAAATATTCATTCATACGTCCATATGGGCTACTAGCTCGGATGTCATCTGGGTTACAGAGAGGTAACATCATCGGTTCTAAAGCTCTGACAGCAGTTTTACACCTTTTTCTGAGTTCCTGAACGTTTCATGAATAGGCCTCCATTTTGGTGGCAGGCTGCGCTTTGAGATGAACAATCATTTTACTTCTGGACTTGGCAGTGACTCTTTTCTTTTTAGTTTCTTGAACATGACACCAAGTTCACTGGACTCAAATGACCTCCACAGTCACCGGATCTCAGTCCAACAGAGCAGCTTCAGGATGTGATGGAACGGGAGATTTTCATCATGGATGTGCAACCGACAAATCTACAGCAACTGTGTGATGCTGTCACGTCAGTCTCATTAAATCTAAACTGTCAGACATAAAGTACATGAATTTACTTTAAGGGGTACAAAGGATTTTCACTGGGGAGGTACACTGAAAGACACTGCACTCTAAACATCCATCCATCCATCCATCCATCCATCCATTCATCCATCCATCCATCCATCCATCCATCCATCCATCCATCCATTCATCCATCCATCTCAAGTGGCAGATTCTGGCGAGAAAAGTGAAGCTACCCGGAAGTTTTGAAAATTGTAGTTCAACTCTCATCCACTAGGGGGTAGGCTGCAAAAGGGAGTCAATCTCCATAGACTCCCATGTTAAAAAGGCCAACTTCACATCAGAAATAAACACGTTTACAGCAGAAATAAACATGTTTACAGCAGAAATAAACATGTTTACAGCCCGGTTTAAAACATCATTTTAGGTTTAATGGGTCAAATTTACCTTCATGTCAACTGTGTGGGTGTGTATGTGTGTGTATGTGTGTGTGTGGGGGGTTATAAGTCATCCTTTTACATTTGATTTAATCTTGAAATTACACATAATGGGGGCGTGTCCTTTTGATTGACAGGCGGCAGACCGGATGCAGGCATTAGCGCTGGTGGCAAGTGGCTAGCTCGTTGCTTGCTCCTAGGAAGGTCTTAGGGGCCGATTGCTGGTAAAAGCGGCAAACTATTTCATTGTTAGTGGCTTTTGTTCACACGGCAACGGCGTTATTCTGGGTTGAAGATGCAAAAATCTGAAGACTCATTCCAAAGTGGAATTCCTGAGGACACAACGCTGTTGCGCCCTCGTCTGCAAGGTCCAAAACGCAGAAATGATGGTGGATCCACAGACCTGCTGACGCCGTGCTCACGTCGCATCCGTGTGATGTCACACAATACAGGAAAAACAACGTCGGACAACGGAGGCCCAGCGTATCTCCACGTTGTGAGCTTGTAATTGAGCGTCATTTGCAGAAGTAATCCTACGTCCTCATCTGTCCACACAAAGTTCCTCCTCGCCGCCGCCATAGTTGTTTTGATTTTGAAGCGAACAGAGACGAACGATTGTACGCATGCGCGCGGACACGGTGGAGTTCTGTCACAGCACCACCTAAAGGCCCGGCGTGCACATCCAATCAAATTCCGTACATTTGCGTCCTCGTATTTACGCAGATTTCTTCAGGACGATGCTCGTGTGAACGTGGATAAAAAGAAGAAGACGAGACGCCACTTTTGCGTCTTCTCTTCTGATCGTCGCCGTGTGAACGTAGCTTTAGTCAGTAGCAGAGAAGCACAACAGCGGTCTTTAGCCACCTAACAGCAAGTCCGAGCATGCCTTACTCTTAGCCAGCTTAACTTCATTAGTTCTTGGTTGGTTTTGGGTTAGTTCGGTTATGCCTGCCGCACACAAGAGCTTTCTGCTGAGCTAAAAGTCATTGGAGGCCGTTTGCTCAGCAGATTGTCGCCGTGTCGCCTGATTTATGGTGAGTTTTCTGCCTCACGAGGCTTTGAGGTGAAAATCAAACACATTTGATATTTTTTTCCTCATGAGGTGAAAAATTCACCGTGTGTGCTCAACTTGAGCTCTGCTGAGGGCAGAAGATCTAGCAACCAATCAAAATGTGCCTGCAAATCACATGATTTTAAGATGGCAGCCCTCTCTCATCACGTTCGAAGACTTGGTTGATATTTTGCAAAAAGACCAAAGGCTGAAGGCAGAAAAGTTTTGAGGATCTTTTTGTGAGAGACTGAATTCTGTTATTATATTTAATTTTTATTTATGTTGTCTTTTTATTAAGTAAATCATATGCGACATACTGTACTATAGTATAATACCAGTTGGTGGCAGTAATGCACCTTTGAGTTCGCCAACCGCCATTAAACTCAAAAGAAGAAGTAGTCATGTAAGAAAAATGAATGAAACTTAGACAGGGACGATATCTGGATGGAAACATCATGCCAGCAGGTCTAGTCTGGCCGTATTTCCACCAATTTATCCTCTAAAATGTAACGAACTACGTCCTCCGTTGTTGGAACTCACCCTCTGGTCTCCCATCTTTAAGATGGGAACCATCATCGGAGTGAGTTTGGAGGTACTGATCCTAAGTACTTTATACCTTATAAGGACCAGTAGCTGCTTTGTATCCTAATTGACCGACGGCTAAACCATGCCCTCAATCGTGATGAGCCAATCACGGTGCGCACAGCTAACCCAGCACATTCGGACATTCTCTGTTTGAACGTCTATTAAAGTACATTGAAGTTTGTCCGTTTTTGTTCGTTTTTATGTGTCTTTGTGGGTTTTTTTGTTTAAAATGGTCAAACTGTGTGCATGGGGTACACGCAACTCCAACACTAGGTATCCTGAGAGAGGGGAAAAAAATAAAGGAATTGGGAGGCCGGAAAGGGGGGGGGAGAAAAAAAAAAAAAAAGCTGGGCAACACCGTGTATTTTTTTTCCCTTTCCCATGCCACATCTCAAACGAGAAAAGTGTCTTCTTTGGATAAAGTTATGCGGCAGACCACAACATCAGCTGAACGTGGATAAAATGAACAAGGATGTCTGCATCTGTTCGAAGGTAAGGCAACATCGTATTTGAGGCAACATGTTGCCACTTTGCTGGAAAGAAATATGAAGTTATCTTTAAATCCCTAACGTTAGTTTAAGTTAGCCAACGTTAGCCAAACGTGCTAGTTTTTGTACTTTGGTAATGGTACATAAGAGGTCAGCTGTCGTGTAGTACAGGTCTGGTGTAGTACAGGTGTGGTGTAGTACAGGTGTGGTGTAGCACAGGTGTGGTGTAGTACAGGTGTGGTGTAGTACAGGTGTGGTGTAGTACAGGTGTGGTGTAGTACAGGTGTGGTGTAATACAGGTGTGGTGTAGTACAGGTGTGGTGTAATACAGGTGTGGTGTAGTACAGGTGTGGTGTAGTACAGGTGTGGTGTAATACAGGTGTGGTGTAGTACAGGTGTGGTGTAATATAGGTGTGGTGTAGTACAGGTGTGGTGTAGTACAGGTATGGTGTAGTACAGGTGTGGTGTAGAATAGGTGTGGTGTAGTACAGGTATGGTGTAGTACAGGTGTGGTGTAATATAGGTGTGGTGTAGTACAGGTGTGGTGTAGTACAGGTGTGGTGTAGTACAGGTGTGGTGTAGTACAGGTGTGGTGTAGTATAGGTGTGGTGTAATATAGGTGTGGTGTAGTATAGGTGTGGTGTAGTACAGGTGTGGTGTAGTACAGGTGTGGTGTAGTACAGGTGTGGTGTAGTACAGGTGTGGTGTAGTACAGGTGTGGTGTAGTACAGGTGTGGTGTAGTATAGGTGTGGTGTAGTATAGGTGTGGTGTAGTACAGGTGTGGTGTAGTACAGGTGTGGTGTAGTACAGGTGTGGTGTAGTACAGGTGTGCTGTAGTACAGGTGTGGTGTAGTACAGGTGTGGTGTAGTACAGGTGTGGTGTAGTACAGGTGTGGTGTAATATAGGTGTGGTGTAGTACAGGTGTGGTGTAGTACAGGTGTGGTGTAGTACAGGTGTGGTGTAGTACAGGTGTGCTGTAGTACAGGTGTGGTGTAGTAATGTCGGTAATGACACACCTCTGGCTTCCGAGCTGCAGCCCGACTCCACTCTGCTCTCGTGGCTGTTTAATCAGTTTTTGGCAGACGATCACTTTTTGGCACAACACCGGCAGCTATGCAGTAGTTTGTGCAACAAACTGAGGGAGTGCACGTTAGTCGCATTCCAGAGACTCACAGACTTGATTTCAACTCACAGTTTCAGACTTGTGAACAATGTTTTTTTTATTTTTTTATTGATCTCGTCATGGTGTCTCAGTCTGATCCTGCGTCTGTTGACACCTGTCATCTCCCGAGACGTCACATGGCGCCTGTCACCGAATGTTGTTTGCCCGAGTGAGTGGAGGGGGCGTGGCTTAGCCGTAGGTCAATGTGGCAATACTGGTTCCTATGAGGTACAAAGTGAGCGGGTACAACAACACCTTTACCACCGCACTGACAATTTGTACTCTTATAGGTACAACTATTTACTTTGTTCTGAGTATGACACCTCTAAAGCACATCTACAGTATCGGTGAATAAGTGGAAAACATAATTAGCAGAAAATGGAGCAAAGCAGCACCTGTGACTCTGGAGGATTAGCTGCTGCATTCCCATTACCATCGCTGCATCCCGGTTTATTTTCCAGTCCTCAGTCTTTACCTTCTTTGTTTAAGGTCGACTCGTTGACTTGTGAGCGGTAATATCATGAAAGTACAAGTGTACGGAGACACAGAGAAGGAATACTGTTACAGAAGTGGTACCTCAGAGTCAAACATACTCGCTCGGACTTCAGCCTCCTGTTCCCTTTGATAACTTCCATTTCCCACGATGCCTTGGACCAATCTGTAATGCTGACCACGTTGGACGTTGTGCTTTCTGTGCCCGACTAATCTTCATGCCTCAGTCAACTTCTTAATTAGAGATAACGGCCTGACCAATCTGCTGCTCTCATAGGTGGGGATATGCCTTGTGTGTGTATCTCTGATAACATTGTGGCTCTTTGCAAACTTGAGCACAATAAATGTATGAAATATACGCAAGAAGTCACAACAAGAACAATGAGAATGTGATGTGCGGTGAGTGTGTAACGGGGGGTCTGGTAGCAATGTGAAGACTGAAGGTGTTGATAATTACATCAGAGGTGGGGTCATCTGAGTGTGTCAGCTTTGACAAATAAAACTCAGGTATGTGTGAAGTGTTACACGTTTTAATATAACACCAAGGTGCCCTGGAAGCAAAGCTATTTGTGCTTATTTTTTTACAACCTCAATCATGGAAAAATTGCTGGCTGTGCAAAGTAACTTCAAAAACACAAGTCTGATAATGATTCAAAGAAAAAAAAAGTTTCGTATAAAATGATCAAATGGTGAGACAGCTTTAAAATGTTTATCAAACTAATGTCAGCTCATTCTCAGTTGGTGTCAGTTACAGGTCTGAGTCGTGTTTATCGTGTCCTGCTGGGGTTTGAGCAGCTCTACGTAAGTTTCCGATCTTTAAACTCCTCGGACTGGTCTTAATGGCACACTGACATTCATCCTGCACATTCCCGGAGCCAGCGCTGTCCTGACGCATCCTGAAGCCGAGACGCCACACCAGCAACCGGACATCAACCCTCTGGCTATTTCAAATCCACACCATAGCTGATTCAGCAAAGGAATGCAAGTTAAAAAGTTTCCTAAAGTTAGTAACAGTTCTTTGTTGTAGTGTTTACAAAAAAATAGATTCTCAGATACTAATGGATTAAAAAATTAGTATCTATTTAGATATTAATTAGCATGGGTATCGATACTTAAATGTTACTTCGGCATCTGTTGAGTCACGGAAAGCATCAGCCGCCTCTGCCCTTTTAAACAGGCACTGCTGCGGGCAGCCCCTTCCTAACAGCATCTGCCTGGAGGACCCGTTGTTTACAGTGTGGCTAACTTAACCCTCTCTATTAACTTTTGTCCTTAAAAAGTGACTCGCGATACATCCAGTGACGTTTTCTGGTGTTTTTCATGCAGACTGACGTAAAAACGCGCATCGTTGACTTTTCTCAACGAGCCGCGGCTGCTACCGCAGGCCCCGCCTCCTTGTAGAAACAGGCTCCGCCTCCTTGTAGAAACAGGCTCCGCCCCCTTGTAGAAGCGTTTACACGAGCTTGTGCTGCAGCTCAAACTGCAGTCAGAGCAGGAGATGTTCTCTGCTTCACGAACACCTGAAACTGCTGCTGAATGTGACTCTGGCTTACAGGCACATATTGATGCCATCTGATACAGATTGTAGACAAACATTGAATCATCTCTGCTGCTTTTTGTTTTGTTTCATCGTGATTCTTGTAAGCTTGTCTTTAACTTTAAACTTTAAAACAATAGATGAATGAACAATGAATTGAACATTATTCTGATGTTATTAAAAGTTCTGGTAGAAGCATTTGCATGTTGTTCTGGTTCTACAGAAAATCTTTCTAAAGGTCTGTTAAATATACTGTTGGTGTTATATTTAATATAATTAGCCGTCTGGCCTTGGCAACCATGTGGCTTGTCTTCCTCCTCTCCACCTGAGACGTGTTGCACCTCATCTTTAGTGGATATAAACATTTGCAATTAGAGGATTAAAGTGGAAATATTCCGCAGATAAGGATGCATAAACCAGCTCATCTGTTGATGTTTTTCATGCCTCTTTCACCTGCTTGCTGCTTTGCAAACAGCCCTGTACTGACGAACTTTGCTGCCTCCCTCAGCTGTCTCTCCTTGTCCTGAATCCTGGAGGACTCAGGACAAGGAGAGACAACACTAGTAAAGTTAGTCGCATACTGAGCATCATAAGTAAAACATACATAATTCTAAAAGCATCATATTTGGTTTGTGCTTATATTGCACCTGAAGGTTCCTGCTCTGATTCCTCACTGCTGGCCTTCTCCATCTTTGTACAGAAAGATCCAAAAGCCACCGATGACTTCCAGCTAGTCAGATTCAGTAACTATGTCTATATGCACCGGCTGTGGTCATATAACAACAAATGTTCTTAATCCAAATGGGATTTTAAATAAATATCATATAGCCTACAGAATTCAGCATTCATATCATGAATTATTTTGTTTTTATGTAGTTAACATTTTCTAAAATTTGTAATATTCCTTGTTACAACTTAAATCTTTTGTTTTATCCATCAGCTCCTCCTTGTTAAGCTGGTGGTGCTGGATGATCTGTTGTCTCACCTGCTCCTTTACTGACAAACATGTCGGTTATCTTACAGAACTTTTCGGCATCTGTGGCCCGTGCTTCACTTTATTACAGTTTTTTTTAAATGCTTACACACAAAACCTTTATATAATCACACTATTCCCAAACGTATTCACTCAAACCTCACGTCGTCACCTCAAACCAGCAAAACCATCAACACATTCTCAGCCGTGACACAGTTTTCAATGGAGCTTTTCACTTTTTGCAAATAACGGAAATGTCGGCTTACACTGACCATAGTAGCAAAGGCAGCATGCATGCACAGCATCCCCAACTTCCCCAACTTCCGTCAAGCAGGGTTGCCAGCGGATGCTGCGAAAACTGTGTCACGGCTGAGAATGTGTTTATGGTTTTGCTGGTTTTAATTAGTCATTGTTTAAATGTTTTGCCCATGTTTTATGTTGTCCTGTTGACTGTGTGTGATGTGTATTATGTAAGTGCTTTCTACCATTTCAATACCATCTACCTGCATGGGGACCAAAAATGGAAATTTACGTGGAAATGTATATTAATATGCACTGTCCCTGTTTTAAAATAAATTGAAAGTGAGGCTCAATATGAATTTTCAGTTGTCATCTTGAGTCTTGCAGCGTTCCTGTGCTGACAGCTCGTTGCTCGTTTGTTTGCTCTCTTACCTGCAGCAGCGCTGAGTTTGCAGAAAAAGATTTTTCCTTGAATTCATGGTTAAATGCACATCTAATAAGATTTTTTTAAACAAAATTGTAAACGTGAAATCTCCGTCTTGATTCAAAGGGACCAAATATCAAACATGTTAGGTTGTTTATCATATTTAGCACATTTATTAGTCCAGTCCTGACCAGAAGCAGTCATCGCAGAACTTTGTCAAACGAGAGCCGAGTATGTCAAGGAAACTCTTCTCCAATCGTACACACAGTGTATAAAATTTAATGAGCATGCAGTGTACGCTGATTTCAGTCATGTGCCAATCAACTGGCTGCATGCGCTGATAAGAAATATCTAAAGTGATGAGAGTCACGCTGGATAAACTGTTTGTTTAATACCAACATGCACCAGGGTTCAGCTATAAAAACCGACACTGAAATGAGTGTTCTGTAACAACCAGCTTCATCTCCCTGCAGTTTCCACCCCCCCCCCCCCCCCCCCAGCCTCAGACTGCAGAGTCCTTTATAGGCTCCATGTACAGCACATGCATTTAGTTTGCATCCTCCCGTAGTCACAAATGCATCAGGCCATATTCCCCCCAGCAGGACACCCCTCACACAGAGATGGAGACCGGGAGAGAACAGGATTAGCTACAGCTTCCTGGTTGGATTAAACCTCGGCAAGATGAAACGAGGATCCGTGTTTAACAGCAACATGTTGGCTTGTTTAGACTATAACAGTTTTCAGGAACCTTGTTGAGAGGCGATCAGGTATTTTAGATGGTGAAGATGCAGAAAATCAGCAGTGATTGCTTAGAGAACATGCCTATGGATCATATTCAAGAGTAAAAACAGCCAACCACAGTAAGAGCCATTATCCACAAATGGTGAAAACAAGGAACATATGTATACATATCTTTATTTATACACACACATATATATATATATATAAAAACGAATAATAAGAATTAAAAAATTGTATTTTAGTGAAATAAAATTTTTCTTTCGAATTATGATGGGAATTAAAACAAACAAACAAACAAAGCTGTCCCAGAAACATGAGAGCATCTTTCCATGAACAGTGGACTAACATACCTGTAAACCTGTAGACGTCTTTTTGATCATTACAGAAAACACCTGATTGCAGTGATTTTCTCAAAGTGTTGCTCAATAAAAATTTTGGCTTTGGAACCCCCATCATGCTTGTTTACTTGTTTATTTTTTGTGTGTTTGTTTTAAATATTTCTTTCAAACCACAATTCAAAATCAATGTCATGATTTTCAAAGAATTTTCATCACTTATTTCTTTTGTAAATTTCAGCTGATAATGAACAATTTTGAAGATGACTAAACAGTATGTGTCTGTATCAGTCTTTTTTTTACCTTGATATCCAACAATGATCTTGCATGTTTGGCAGACTGAAGGCAAACCAACAACCTGATGGTTTCATGACAGACTTTTTCCCTGGTCCGGCCCCCGGCCCCACCTCCTGCCATCACCTCATCTACTCCGCACCATCCATCCTCTCTCAGCTGCGCTCTGCTGCATCTTTTCTCTCCTCTCACTTTCTGTTCCTTCTTTTATTTTATTCCTAATCTGATTTTATATTCATCTCCCCTTTCAATTAAATAGTAGAAGACATCATTTCCACTTCTAACACCATTCTGGCAGCAATAAGCATGTATATTTTATGAGGGGGACTCTAACAGTCCCCGACCATCTTTAATGTACCTGCCAACCATCAGCCTGTATTTATCATGGGTTGATAAGAATCTTCACATGTTGAACCAAAAAGAAATGAAAAGAAAAAAAACCTAAAGGTAGAACAAGACTATGCTTCAAGGATATTGACTGCCTTATCTGCTTCCTGGAGAACCCAAGACTTAATTTTGACATGAATATTTCACCGTGCCGTGGAGGATGTCGTGCATGTTTGAGTCGGTCTTTAAATGTGTTCTTCTCGTCGCCGCTTGTCAAATCCAGCTCGCCAGCTCGCGGTCTCGCTCGTTCTAATTCAGTCCTCCACCATCTGTCTCCTTGTTTCCATCTCTATTACTTCCTCCTCCTCCGTCTCTCTTATTCATCATCTCCATTGTCGCTCGCTGTACTCCGCTCCCTCACTCTCTCTCTCCTCTCCATCGCTCATTCTCTCTCAGCCTGTGTAAGGTACTAGACAACAGAGATAAAGTACGATACTCTCTTGCATTATCAAGCCATCCGTCCACTCCCTGCACACAGAGATTATTACTGCCAGAGCAGCAGAGACAGAGAGCGCTTTGCACTTTATCTGGCCCATCTCCCCATTTCTCTGACATCTCTGGGCTGGATTGTCCTCCAGTAGCTGCTGTAAGGATGCCAGGAAGCACCGCAGAATGGTGAAGCATCAACTAAACATGCAGGAACCTCAGACAGATTCTGCAAGAACACAAAAGAAACTGGTGCAGAAGTTGTTGCTCCGTGCTGTAGAAAATATTTACCCCCCTGTACAGTTGTCCTCAAAGTTATTCATGCCCTGCAATTAAAGCAGAACTCAGTAACTTCAGCTCGGGGCTCCCCCTAGTGGCGTCCTTTCACTGTCGTGTTCAACCCCCCCTTACACCCCCACAGCACACAGACGGCTTCTCTACCTGTCTTTCCTCTATTTTGATCGCTGGATATATTTCTAAGCTTTTACTAGCTTGTTGATGCTACTTTGCTGCGTTGGTAGCAGCACCCGTCTCCCTCTGCTCAAAGCAAAGACCTGTATTTTCTAAAACGGGACGTTTTACCCGCGTTTGCGGGTAAATATGCCGTGGATTATATTTTTCTCTGGTGTTGGCGAGTAGCAGGTAAGAATACGAACTTTTATTTACTTTTTGCGGACGTGACAAGTGATTATTGAGCCTGAAGCAGTGATGCTTCACCCGGCGCCCAGGCAGCGCAGCTACGTGAATCACTCTGGTCCAGCAAAGAGTTGGTTATGAGAGCCAGGAGCCGTGTTTAGGTGGTGTGAAGCTAAAGAAATGTTTTCTTCCAATTAGCGCTGGTAGTCTGGTTCAAATCAGCGCTGGAAGCAGCTCGGTAGATAGGGGACCTGAGTACCGTACAGCGGTTTCTGTTGTCGCAAGTTCTGCTCGGGTCGGCGCAGGCAAAGTTGTTTTTAGCTGCTCACAGGCCAGAGGCACCGGAGGGAGGGGGGGGAACATTGAATCGCTCCGTAAAGACTTAGTTTAGCCCCACGGGGATTCCGAAAAGCATTTATTGAGGTAAAAAAGTTACTGAAGTCCCCTTTAAAGAAAAAGACAATCCGCTGCCAGTGAAAGCTGTCAAACTGGAGACGCTCTGAATCATGTTTGGCTGTTTACATGAACCCAAATATACTGATTACTTTCAGTTTTGAAATGAAAAAGATCCATCTAAACTAGGGATGCACGATATAATCGGCCCCTATCGGTATCGGCATATATCGGCCTTAAAACCGAGTCACATCGGCCACCCCACCGGTATTTAACCGATCAGCCCGCTGTTTCTAAAGTCTAAAAAAAACTAAACAAAACTTCTTTTTACTTTTTCAAAAACTTCTTTTTTACAGACTTTAAAACTTCTAAAGACTAGGGGTGGGAAAAAAAAAATCAATGCACTGTCATATTGACATTTTAAAACCTGGTATCTATCCATTTTACGAATGAAATCTTACAATATTTCATTGTTCTATTATGAAATCTCACAAGAATTCACAAAAATGACGCAATATTTTCATATGCAGATATATTGACATTTAAATATGCGGTCTCTGTTTTACTAACAAAATCTTTTGATATTTCATCGTTCTGTTCCCAAATCTCGTGGAAATTCATGAAATATCGTGAGATTTTGTAACAGAACGATGAAATCTCGCGAGATTTTGTTGCACAAAATAGATTGATATGTTTTTTAATGTCAATATGATATCAGCATATAAAAATATCGTGATATTTCAGTGTATCGATTTTTTTTCCCACCCTTATTTTTTAAAATGTCAGAAACGGATAACAAAACTGCTATTTGCAATAACTGCTAATTTTTTTCAGCTTTAATATCTATATCGGTTACTGGCCACATGAGTTTTGAAATATCCGCATATCGGATATCGGCCAAAATTCTAATATCGTGCATCCCTACTTTAAACACCTCTTTCTGAGCCAAATGACGGGCCATTCACATGAAGACGATTGTGGGTAAAAATGACAAAATATTTCATCGGGAGAACCTTTCGTTCACACGGCAACAGCATTATTCTGGATTGAAGACGCAAAAAAATCTGACGGACTCATTCCAAAGTGGAATTTCTGAAGACATGACGCCATGATCACGTCACATGCGCGTTGACGTCACATACAAATCCAGCGGATCTAAAGTAGATTGTACGCACAGCCCACGTCAATCCCATGCAGCATGTTTTTTTTGGTGATAGCATACTCTTGCTGCTGTTTTCTTCTTCTACTAGCCTTCCTCTATTTATTGCGTTGCCTGTCAGGATTGTTTCAGACCCCGACCCGTCTTTGAGGACGTACAGTGTGAGTAGTCAGATTGCATCTGAGCATCAGTTCGTGGAGTGTGAGGACATATACCGCGAACTTTTGAACTCAGCGACTGATTCGCACAATCTGAGTTGGAGCTGCGAGCAACGATTGGAAATATCGTACAGAGTATCCCGAGCGGGAGTTAATTATCAACTTTAACCTGTCTGCTGTAAATGTTTAGGTTCAATCCCACAGGTGATCATTTATAACCAGTAAGAGAAGCACCGTGAGCCTCTAGAGATGACAGAGCAAAGACGGCTTTCTGAAGACCACAAACAGTATTCTGGTCATGTCTTCCCTGATCCATTAAAGCCTTTGTCAACTAGCACTAACGGCACCGAGCTCGCAGGTGTTGCGGTTGTAAACACGGGCTATAAATGAGCTTTGCAGTGTTATCATATCCCACTGTGTGTCTAAGTCATCTTGATAGATGTGCGAGCTCTGACTTCACAGAGGTTCTACTCCAATATTTACTGCTCTGTTTCTACTATGTCTCAAATATGAAGGTTAACCGCATCACTATCCACAAATGTTGTCATGGTGTCCATTAAAATCACAACATCAGAGACCTGAAGCCCTTAAATATGACCCTTTAAAGCAGTGGTTCCCAAACCTTTTGAGCCATGACCCTCAGAATAACATGCGTTTGTGTTTGCACCCCTGCAGCGACTGAGCGGTTAATTGTGGGATACATCAAACGGGTCCCGTGGTCATCCTCTTAATGTGACGCTTGGAAACTGTCCGAACATGGATCGGAAATAGAACAAATTAAGTCTGAAATCCATTATTTTCCCTTGTTGTGTCTGTGATACAAGAAGATTAGATTTTTTTAATCCTTTTGTCCAGCTGATAAACAGCTTCAGCCGTTACAGAAACATTTTCATGCTAGTAGATGTTATTTGACTGCAGCGCTACATTCAGACGGTGGGTGAACGTGCACATTTAACCCACCAGTGACTGAAATAAGACTCACAAAACCAAGTAATGACCGATTTATTCTCACAGTTGTCAACTTAATAGTCCAAGTGGGGAAAAACATCAAATGTTACCTTTAAAAAAAACAAAGAGGCTGTTTCCTAGATGTAACTTTCCCGTGTTAGATGTTGTATACTGGAATTTTCTCTGGGTTGGAACTGGTAAATGAGGCCAAACAAGCCCTGGATGTGATGCGTATGATACAAAGCCATCACTGTAATGGTTGACAATGCCAGCACTGTGTTTCATATAGCTGTAGCATGCACGGTGTTTTTGTGTTTCCTCTGTTGGTCACTTACTGGTTTGGACTGGATTTCTTTGGCATAGAGAGGTTGGAGGAACTCGGAGTCGCCCTCCAGTTTCAGGCCCTTCTCTGTTATTCTGAGGTTGCCCATCCCGTCCTGAGGAACAGAGACACAGGCAGGATTAGTTCATCATTTTCTCACATCAACATCCATCTCCGATCAATTTTCTATTCATGCCATCACTAATATTCATTTTAAATTCCGATCATTCATGATCATCCAAATAATTATCAGGCCAACTTGACTAAATTGAACATTAGACACAATCTGCTCTTTGATGGGATTCTTTAAGGATCTATATTTTCTTTGATAAAGTAGAAATCTGGTAAAAATACTGTCATATGTCATCTTGGAGTTCAATTTTAGTCACATACTGTACTTTGAGGAAAAGTGTAATCATGTATTTATTAATCTAAGATATGTTTCAAAGCCCAGAAGTGAACATCCATGCTTTACTAATACTTTTCTAAGTACTATTATTCATTGTGTGATTGTTTGTGTAACACTATTATTTATCTGGATATCAGCTAAGTGTTCATGCTGCTTTGATCCCAAAGGTTATGTAAGAACGGATGAAACAGAGGTGAAGGGTATGAAACACTGAAGAACAGGGTCGGTTAACGGCATGAAATTTTACATTTATATTGAAATTTGTAAAAAAAAAGAAATCTGATTATTAAACATGAACATTTTTTTTTTCTTTAAAACTTTGAGGCAAACCGAGACTTTACAACATCTTCTCCCAGTGTTTCCAGTCAACAGTCTGAAGGTCAAAGTCCTGTGTATCCAACACTTGTCACCTTATTTCCAACACCTGCAGTTTGCAGCTTTGTTTAAACACAGGGGAACAAAAAAGTGGACCTTATTTCCGGTGCTCTGTTGTGTTACCATGTGCTAGTACTATCAGGAAATCACCCATAAATATAAATCTTTATATACAGCCTTGGAGCCTTGATTCTTTCACCCCAATCCCCAAGACCTTAAAGAACAATATTTTAAAAATATTTTAATATTAATTTTTTGTGTGTTTAAGAAAAAATTGTGGGGTGAATGTAAAAAATGTCTAATCAATCAAAACTTTTGGGATCCCCCTGCAATACGTCTGCAGACCCCGTAGGGGTTGCGGACCTCCTGTTGAAGACCTCTGATTCAGTGAATTAAAATATTGCTTTGGAGTATATATGTACACCTAAGTCTAGATTTTAGCTTCTTTATCTTGCAGCCAAGCTCATTTATGTTCGTGTTCAAATACATTTGTGTTCTGTTTGGGGAATTAACGTTTTAAGAAATCAACATAGAAATGGTTCATTGTATCTGGGTTGTGATATTCAGCTGCTGATTAAAGCTCATATTTGATGCACAGTACAGTACTTAGGTCTCAACAGGAAACATTAGGTTGTGTCTACTTGCCAGTTAGTCAAAGTTATTGCAGCAGTGTTACATTAGCTTTTTATTGTCTGCGTGTAGCAGAGGATCAGACAAACAAAGACCAGAGCAGATTTGGTGACGGGAGACAAAGCAGCGAGGCCGACTTCACTTTCCATCCAGTTATTGTACTTTTATGACATCATCACCAGATTGTCTCAAAGAGAAGAAGCTACTGTGTGATACTGAAGTGAGAGGGAGAAAAAAAGCCAGCCCTCATGTGATATTCCCCTGCAAAGACGTTTTTCTGTTTTCCCTTCATCCTTTGATCCCTCAGGTTCTGATGGGCAAATGGAGATCAGGACCCCTTGAAATCCCAAAGTAACTGAGGACGGTTTGCACGCCTCTTCCATGTAATCCTCTCCCCAACTGTGTAAAACATATTAAAATTCTGGCACTCTTCTGGCAGGGGGGGGGGGGGGGGGGTTTGAGTGCTGGATGTGTTGTGAATGCCAATTATTCCCAGATGGGAATTAGCAGACCTGCTCGAGTCAACTGGTTTCCAGAAGTCTGATGATGGAAACCAACAGCCCTGGAATCACCTGACCGACATCGTGCTGGATCAAGTTCAGTCACCAAAACTGCAAATCATTTAGGTCACCGGGTGTGGACATGGACGTAGGACTGGATACAGACAATACCAATGTCCAGTAAGTCCTGGGTTCATTTTCTATCACACGACAGATGAAATATCAGTGTGATGTATCAGTGTCCGTCTGCAGTCAGGAGAAAAAGTCCTGCCTTAAGGCTGCTCGTACTCTGCAAGAAACCAGAACTTTCTTCTTGTCCCCTGGGCCACGAGAACAAAATGATGACATTTTGTTAGATAGATATTCTCATTGCAGGATAATCCAACACATACTTTGCTTTGTTCAAGACTGCAATATTCTTGCATTTTTGTTTAAATATACGCGATATGTGATCTCCATGTTAGTTTATCATCCATCAATACACCCAAAAACCTGAACTCAGACACTCTTTCAATCTCAACTCCATCTATAGTCAAAGAAACTTTATTATTTTTCTTTGTAAAGATCATAAACTTTGTTTTCTTCAAATTATTCAAATAAAACAAACTGTAATAACTGGGACACTTCTATAATATAATTAATGTAAAAAATGAAAAGCTTAGGTCCCAAAACTGACCCTTGTGGGACTCCACATTCAATCTTCATACACTCAGATAAAGTACCAGCAAACTACATACTGTTGTCTGTTAACCAAATAACTACTTAATCAGGATACAGTCAGTAAAACCCAGATTGTCCAAATCTTAGACACAAAACTCACTGAAGGTGCATATAATAGCTGGAGTGTAACCATTTGCTTCATTCTCCATCTCACCTCGTCAACTCAGACTTTTTCCTCTGTGCAGATAACACAAACACTAGCTTTCAGAAATACTCATATGGTTATTTAAAAAACAATCCTTCTATCTTTCCCTCTCATAATGAAGTAAGTGACACCAGCACCATTATAATAATACAAAGATAACACTCCAGGAAAAGACGTACTGAGCTTCCCTCTCTCCATAATGCAACCCGCTGGCGTAAACAATGGAGCCATTGTGAAGGTTCAGATAACCAGAGATGCTCGATAGCGCGATGAGAAAAAAGGAGCAGAAACTGGAATTAAAATGTTTTTACTTCACAATGCTCAGAAGACATTTTATAAATCTTTCCCACAATAAGCAATAAGCTCTATTCACTCCCAGCTGCAACAGAAACCAGCTATGGAGCTGGAACAGTACCTGTGCTTACAGCGGAAATTTGTGGGAGATGTTCAGAGAAAGAATATAAAATAAAAGCTGTTCAGCCCATCAACTCACGATGAAACATGTTCTCATGAGAACTGCTCATTTAAAAAACCTTTTACAGGCTAAACCCAGTTATCCAGGAGATCAACACGCCCATGGTTGTGTCTGACCTCCTCACTGATGCCTGCAGCCTCATCGGTTTTCTTGCTTGTTATATGTGGTGTTATGATCCAAACAAACGACCACAAGAGCATCACATGAGCTAAACAGGGTTTATTTCGAGTCTCGTTTGAGTTTTGAGCAAACGGCAAACTGGCGATGAAAAGTGAAGCATACAGAAAGTGGCAAAAAACTGCAGTTCACCCCTCGTCCACTAGGGGCTGGCTGCAAAAGGGAGCAAGTTCCCAAAGACTGCCATGATAAAAAGGCCAACTTCACAGCAGAATTTAACATGTTTGCAGAAGAAATAAACATGTTTGCAGCAGAAAGAAACATGTTTGCAGCCAAAATAAACATGTTTGCAGCAGAAATAAACATGTTTGCAGCAGAAATAAACATGTTTGCAGCAGAAATAAACATGTTTGCAGCAGAATTAAACATGTTTGCAGCAGAAATAAACATGTTTGAAGCAGAATTAAACATGTTTGCAGGAAAAAAAAACAAAAAAAAAAAAAAAAAAAAAATGTTTGCAGCAGAAATAAACATGTTTGCAGCAGAAATAAACATGTTTGCAGCAGAATTAAACATGTTTGCAGCAGAAATACACATGTTTGAAGCAGAATTAAACATGTTTGCAGCAGAAATAAACATGTTTGAAAGAATTAAACACGTTTGCAGCAGAAATAAAAAAAAAAAAAAAAAGCAGCAGAATTAAACATGTTTGCAGCAGAAATAAACATGTTTGAAGCAGAAATAAACATGTTTGAAGCAGAATTAAACATGTTTGCAGCAGAAATAAACATGTTTGAAGCAGAATTAAACATGTTTGCAGCAGAAATAAACATGTTTGAAGCAGAATTAAACAAAATGTTTGCAGCAGAAATAAACATGTTTGCAGCAGAATTAAACATGTTTGCAGCAGAATTAAACATGTTTGAAGCAGAAATAAACATGTTTGAAGCAGAATTAAACATGTTTGCAGCAGAAATAAACATGTTTGAAGCAGAATTTAACATGTTTGCAGCAGAAATAAACATGTTTGAAGCAGAAATAAACATGTTTGAAGCAGAATTAAACATGTTTGCAGCAGAATTAAACATGTTTGCAGCAGAAATAAGCATGATTGAAGCAGAATTAAACATGTTTGCAGCAGAAATAAACATGTTTGAAGCAGAAAAAAAAAAGAAAAAAATTAAACATGTTTGAAGCAGAATTAAACATGTTTGAAGCAGAATTAAACATGTTTGAAGCAGAATTAAACATGTTTGAAGCAGAAATAAACATGTTTGAAGCAGAATTAAACATGTTTGCAGCAGAAATAAACATGTTTGAAGCAGAATTAAACATGTTTGCAGCAGAAATAAACATGTTTGAAGCAGAATTAAACATGTTTGAAGCAGAATTAAACATGTTTGCAGCAGAAATTAACATGTTTGAAGCAGAATTAAACATGTTTGCAGCAGAAATATGCTTAAATGTGAAAGTATGAGCATTTCCACACCCACAGTGAGAAGGGAACTCAGGGGATTGGGACTGAACAGCTGTGTAGCCGTAAGAAAACCACCAATCAGTGAGGCTAACTGGAAAAAAAAGGCTGTGATTTGCTAGGGAGCATAGAGATTGGACTGTGGAGCAACGGAAGAAGGTGATGTGGTCTGATGAGTCCAGATTTACCCTGATCCAGAGTGATGTGTGCACTGAGCCATTGAGAATCTTTGGGATGTGCTGGAGAAGGCTGTGGTCAGACTCTACCATCATCAATGCAAGATCTTGGTGAAAAATTAATGCATCACTGGATAGAAGTAAATCTGCTAACATTGCAGAAGCTTATCGAAACAATGCCACATTTAATCAAAGGGAAAGGTGGTCCAACAAAATATTAGTGTATGAACCTTTATTGTTGGTGGCAACTTCTTTTTTAGCCAGACAGTGTATGTCCGTAAATTGTGGATAATGATTTCTGAAAAATGGCGGCTAAGCGTAGGCTTGGATAGCAGAGTCGCCTTGTTAAAGGCAGGGTAGGAGATCTTGGAAAACAGTTTGCAGAAGCTACATTTGAAAAAATATTCACCCCCGAAACCACGCCTCCACGGCACAGGAAAGTGTCACGTGCGCTCTTCTCGACGAAGATAACCGAGAACAGCCGAGTGGCTAGCTTGTTAGCTTCCAAGTAAACAACAGAGGAACCACGTTTCTAAAAGTGATAATTATCTCACCTCAAACTTCTTCTGCGGCGTAAAACATCCTCACTGCAAACACCAACACCTCCATGACTTAATCCACATCCGTTTTTTCTTTTTAAGAGCAAACAGCAGCATACATAAGAGCAGCGAGCAGCCATGTTTGTCTCGGTTCATTTCATTGGAAGGGGTTTTTCCAGTGCTGTATGTTCCACAGGTGATTATTATTTTTTTTTTTTGTGTCAGAATATTTAATTAATTGTCTGTAATCAGGGAGTGAAGAAGACTTTAAGCAATATCATAAAAAATGCTCCTGGAAAACATCATCCACCCTGCCTTTAAACCCAACTTCTTGACGTATTGAGGCCGGATCCAATTTTGTAGTGTATATCAATGGGAAAGGAGCGTAATGCCGATTGTAAAAAGTAATTTACTAATTTTGTCACTAATTTCAGTGGGAAAGCAGCTTTCGAGACTCTTCCTTGACTTGAGAGGCTTCTGCAGACCATGCCACAACAAACGTCCACACTTTTGAGCAGAGAAGATAAACAGACCTTGCACACATGACGTTTCCTCTGCAGTGACCGGTGCATTACAAGCAGCACAGTGAGGCGAGCAGCTATGAATAATTAAGATGTCTGACCAACACAGAGGCATCTCAGCATCTGCTCTTCCTCCCTCCATTCCTCTAACCAAACCCCAACGTTTTGTCTTTTTAAAAATCTCATCAGATCCTCTCTTGGTCAGTTATGCTGATCATGTTTGCTGTCAGTTGCCCCCCCGCCCTCTCTTTCATAGTTTACAACCCTCTATTTGTCATCTCCTGTTTTTACCCCGACTTCACTTCCCCACCTGAAAAGCATTCACACGTTTCTTTCTTCCATCCTCTATCAGTCTGTCAGTTTCATTCAGACAGACGGTGATTCAAATCAGGTGGCGTGAAATTTAAAATGACTTGCTGTCAAAGCAAAATGACAAATGGTGGATTATGACATGATTCAGATGGCAGCCATCAGCATGACAGAAACACTGAAAACAGCCCAATAACACGGCTAAGCCGCTGCAGGTTAATTCCACGCCAACTCTCACCAACCTGCCGGTTCGCATCATCGCCCCCATTAGGGATGACGGGGCATTCAAAATCATCAGTATAAGAGGTTGAATATTCTCAAAATATGTGAATTGTGTTTGTATGATTATTTCTCCCCTTTAACAACACCAGCTGGTGATGATGCTCTAACTGAAAAGTCAGTTAGTAACTTTACAGTAAGATTTAACTTCTAGGAGTAATTTTGGGTAACTCAGCAGTAGGGCTGCCACAAATGATTATTTTGATAATCGACTGGTCACCGATTATTTTGGGGATTAGTCAACTAATCAGATCATACGAAAATTGCAGCATATTTACAGAAAGTCAAAAGTTTGACACTTTCTCAATGAATCTAATCGAAAACCATGTCCAAACTTTTGACTAGTGTGTGTGTATTAATTTATGTCAGGATACAATTCAAGAAAATCTGACCAGACAGAAAGGCGGACAAGCCAGCGGAAGACACAGTGGCAATTTTGAGAGGAAAAACAAAGCTTAAAGACATACAACACCAACTGAATAATGTGCCTTCATCTTCTCCTCACCCTCATGCTGAGCAACAGCATGAGCACTTTTTAATATCTCAAATGCAGCCGGAGATCCGAGACGTTTTCGTTTCCCCCAACTTTCATATAATGGAGTTCAACGGTACTTGAAACAAAAAAGTCCATAGAAGTCCACAAAAACTTGTCAATATTCCTCCATACTGCTCGTCCAATGTTATCCAAGTGTCCTGAGTGGGTAGCGTCCACAATTTACTCAAAACTACATCATTTAGTAATTTTTATAGCTGAAACAGTTCTACATGTTGCTTCCACGAAGTGCGCCCCTGCGAGTTCATGACACCACGGAAACCACGGCAGACGAGATCGCCAACTCCTCTTGTGTTTGTCTGCAGCTCATTCGCTCTTCGCACAATGTAAACAGCGAATTTCTTCTTCTACGCTTGCATTATCGGAAGAGTAGGTGCTGAACGCCGCGGCTTCCATGGTGTCATGAACTCGCATGCAGAAGTAAGATGTAGTACTGTTTAGACTATAAAAATATATGAAATAATGTCGTTTCAAGTAAATTCTGGACGCTACCCACTCAGGACACTTGTATTACATTGGACGAGCAGTATGGAGGAATATTGACAAGTTTTTGTGGACTTTTATGGACCTTTTTTGTTCAGTCGCCGGTGAACTCCATCATGTTGGAGATGGGTAGGAAACGAAAACGTCTCGGATCTCCGGCTGCATTTGAGATATGGAAAAAGTGCTCCAGAGTCTTGCTCAGCATGAGGGTGAGGAGGAGATGAAGGCACATCATTCTGTGGGTGTACTATTCCTTTAAAGACAAATGATTAGTTGACTGACTAATCATGGCAGCCCTACTCTGCAGCACAGTATGTAATTTGCTATCCACCTTATTCCTAAGTAGACAAATGTAGAAATGCTTATGTTATCAACTTCCTGTGAGACACTGGAAATGGTGCTTAGCCATTGGCTCACAGTGTAAGTTGTTGTTTCTGGTAGCAGTTAATTTGAACATTTCAACAAGAGTACTCATAATATTTCTACACGATTTACCCCAGAAAAATGTATTCGCATGGCTAAGGATCATGTTGCGCTGTTTAACATGTGACATGCGACCAAATGGTCTCATTTTGCAACTAAAAAAAATTTACATCTGATTTTTGAGTAAATAAGATTGTATCCCACCTCTTTCAACAAAACATGACCAACCTTATGTGGTTGGAGCTTTTAAGATGGTTCATTGCTTCACAGTCAGACGCGACAGATCTTTTGGCCAGATCTCCATCAATGGAAAATGAAGGCACATCATTCTGTGGGTGTACTATTCCTTTAACCATGGCTGGATTCTTTTTTGCCCCTTAATGCATTTCCACTGAATCATGAGAACAAAATAAAGAAGAAAAGAAGTCCTGTTTATACAATGCTGGAACAGGTTTATAGTTAATGTGACACATATAACCCCAAGACAAGCATATGGCTTCCCTAAAGTGGTGGGTGGGAGTTTACCGATGCAAGTCGCTCATTAAGATAAGTAACTGTTCTTCCACGGGTATCGACTGCTCCACTACTTGTTAATTTGCACCCCTGAAGATTTCTTCAATGCTCTGGCTGTTTCTTCTGCCATCCATCAGGACATTTTCAAGTAGCTTTGGGGTTATCATGGCAAATCATACAGTTAAATTCACTAAAACACACGGTGTTAGACATGCAGGAACTTCCTTTTACCAAATAATCCTACCCTAGACACAACAGCCATCCAAAGGTCTGCATCATTCTGGTGTCCCTCAGCAATGACTGACCTACATCAGAAGCAGATGCATAAAAGTCCTTCAGCACTCTCTACGCTTTAAAAACATTTATCTCTATCTGAATCCCCCCTGCTGGTCTCGACTCTCTGTAGACAGTAAACTGAATTTTGACCTCCAAAATCCAGAAAGTCAACAGGGAGCTCATTTATCTGTTATAGAGCTGTCACTGTTGGCTCATCTGCTGCTGCTGATCACATAACCATCAAATAATAAGCGTAAATGAACTGCTGGCCTAGATAAGCATGCATGTGTGAGCTCCAGCGCTCTCCATGCTACATGGGTGCGAATGTGGCCATACATCTATATTATGCGATTTGGGCTTGTGCATGTTTTTCTTCTTTTTTGTGAAGCGTGAACGTGTGCAGACCACGAACAGACCCACATATTTGCCATGCAGGGGAAATAAAGATCATCCATCTGTGTGTCCTGCTTCGGATCTGTTCCCGCTCGCACTACGAAGCCACGACTTCCCCAGTGACGAGCATGTAGTGGCAGTTTCCAGGCCGGACAGGCTGCGTTTCATCAGTATTCACGCCTGCTACTCGGCTCATGTTTTTACAACATTTGGGGCGAGGGTTTGCTTGATGACTGGATGATGAAACATTTGCTGGTTTGAGAGTTACATTTGCTGAAAGTCAACTGCTCCATGATAATGTGAAGGAACAGATTTATTTCTATTTTAAACAAACCATCTGTCTGCGCAGGCTGTGTGGTGGTTTGTGCTCTGCACATTTAAACAACCCCAAGCTTATTCATATCCAGCCTGTTTTCTCCTATTTCACATGTGCAGCTTTAACTACTCTGAGGGCAACATACACGATGATGCACA
The DNA here is from genome assembly GCA_023101725.1 of Atherinomorus stipes. Lineage (NCBI taxonomy): Eukaryota > Metazoa > Chordata > Actinopteri > Atheriniformes > Atherinidae > Atherinomorus > Atherinomorus stipes. The sequence continues at coordinate 181,433 of JALJCO010012508.1, forward strand.
CTGTCCATAAGCCAACTGCTTGTGGAATTTGGTGTTAAAAACTCTTCAAAAGAGCCCTGCAGAAATGAGTTAATAATTCACAGCTGGTCATATATGCTGATCTTTATGACAAACTAAAGAATAAATACAGGCGACACCAAATCATTGAGAGCTTTTTAAAAAAAGAAAAAATTAAGTTTCCTTCTGCAAGTTACGTCTCTGTGCATCAGGGTTAGCATGACGTGAATTTCCCTTCTACGCCTGCTTAGATTGATCTACCCTGTGTTCACGCCGGACACGAATAGAATTATTTGTGTGAATTAATTACATGTTAATTCAATGTACAGATGCGAATAGGTGCGCGTTTGCTTGGGACGGCGCATTTGACGTGAATTTGTGGCCTGACAAGCCCCAAATGCGCGTCTTATGGGGCGTCCTACTCGCACGAATAGAGCGTATTTCGCCTATTCGCTGGAGTTGATAAATTGATCTAAAATTGAAAGCATTTTATTTGCGCGAACAATACGAGCCCCGTCACTGAAAATGAGACGTGATGTGAATGAACGGCGCTCTGCAGCTCGCTGCTCTCTTCTATAGTAAGAAGAGAAAAGTGCTTCTTACAGATAAAATCACAAAGTGCTGCACACAAAAGCCGTGGAATAAAACCATAAATTTAGGACTGAAAACCCGGTCAGACAAAACCTCATTAACCTGCAGCTGCAGATCTCTGCAGACGGTGTTTGACGGGATGAAACGTCACAATGCCGACACTCTGCAGCAGGAACAGAGAACCTGTAGTTCCCGGAGGAAGATGCAGCTCCGTTCTCGCTACAGAAATAAGTTGTCAATATAATTCAGTACGAGTCTGTGTTCAGACTAGTGTAGTATTCAGTTTGGTTGCTAGATGACGCTCCAGTAGCAGGAGTTCAGCCTCAGCTGATGTGAACAAACACTCGCTCTGTGTTGCGATTTAAAGTATGAATCCCCCTGGAAGCTGCCGCTATCCAGACGTAACTCCTGGATCAGGTGATGAAATTCACCGAGCTCTGAGACCTCTGAAGAATCTGGTGGACCCAAACACGGCAGTGTCTTCGGTTCTCCCACTTCCAAAGCAGGTAGATCAATAGCCAACCACCTCTTGCCTTTGTCCTGGTTTGTCCGCAGCTCGTTCGCTCTTTCTTCTTCTACACTTGTATTATTTGCAGAGTAGGCGCTGAACGTCACGGCTTGCGTAGTGTCGTGAACGCACGCAAACGCGCTTTGCGGCAGCTACATGTTCTACTGTTTAGGCTACAGAAATCTACTAAATGATGTTTCCTGTAAATTGTGGACGCTACCCACTCAGGACACTTGGATTACATTGGACGAGCAGTATGGAGGAATGTTGACAAGTTTTTGTGGACTTTCATGGACCTTTTTGTTTCAAGTACCGTTGAACTCCATTATATGAAAGGTGGGGGAAAATGAACCACCCCCCCCCCGGATCTCTGGCTGCATTTGAGATACTAAAAAAGTGCTCCAGAGTCTTGCTCAGCATGAGGGTGAGTAGAACAAAGGACCATCATTCTGGGGGTGTACTATTCCTTTAAACTTGCTCAATGAAACTTTAATCCTACAAAGGCTATCATGCTAAAAATCTCTACATGTGTCTGTCTCCTAAAGATGTTTGACCACATCAGATCCCACTTCTGCGAGCCAGAGGCTCCGCCCACATGCTGGCTGACGGATTTCTTCCCTAAACTCTGGCTCAGGGAACTGGAATTAACGATGAAGGTAATCCTGACTGGAACCGGGAGGAAGTGGGTACCCTTCAGTCTTTGGCTTCAGCACCTGGTTCAGCATCTGCGTCTTACTGGTATCAGACATGCTTAGCCAGACCTCGAACCTGAGTTTTTTCCTCCATTTGGTTCAGATTTGGATCTAATTCATCACACGTATCAAAGTTCCTCTTGTCCAGCACTTTCTCCACCGTAATCCTTTTCTTCGCCTGTCTGTCCCTCTTTAGCTTTCTCCATCCACTGGAATAAGGACCAAATTGATCCACCCTCCAACCAGCGATGTCCTTTTCTCCAGCCGGTACGCTTGATGCTCACTGAGGATTTATGCCCCCCCCCCCCCCGTGTGTTCTGCATACTGTATGTGGTCGGTATGAGTGCAGCGTGTCCAGCTCTGTTTACCTGGCTGTTTGTCAGCGTACAAGTGCTGCTGAAAAAATGTCCATCATGTAAATAACATTTGCGCCTCCGGTTCTTTCCGCTCTTCTGCAGATTTATTTGACCCGGCAGTGTGCTGCAGCAGAGAGGGAGACGGGAAGAAGAAATGTAACACTGCATCCTCGCTCTGCTCGTATCCATCTTCATATCAGTATCCGTTCCTTTTTCTTTATCAACGCCATCTCGCTCTGCCTGTCGCACCTCTTCATCTCTCCCTCTGAAGTCGACATCTTCAGAGAGCCGGGAGTTGCTGCTGTCAATAATGTAGGGCTCCTGGCCTATTATCGAGCGTCTGCTCGATATGCATCGAGACACCACCCGAGGCTAAAGCAAATATAGACGTCTCCTGGGAAAATATTACAAGGAGTCAGACTTTTCGCATGCTGCACACTAATCACACCTCTGCACGGTTAAAGGTAAAATCTATTTGAATACTCCCACGCAGGACAACTTCTTCTGGGATCAAATGTTAGCTGTTTGAAAAGTTACATGCAAGAGCAGGAAAAGTAACTGATAACTGTGCCCACAGTGTGTTGTCAAAGGCCGTTTGAACAGCTTTTAAGTAGGTGGATGATGAAATGAGTATTTCAATAGAACCCCATCCATTGTGGTGATTGATGGATGATGAAAGTCTTTTAACATAAAACCTGATTCAAAGAAAGACTTTTATTGTTAAAGTGCAAATGTGCAAACCTTTTCCAGACCAACGTGATCACACACGTTTGAAATAAGGTGCCGGAAACACACAAAACACCAGTGGGGAACCGTCAGGGCGTCTTTAGGGAAGGCCTTAAAAGATTAAAAGAGAAAAAAATCTCTCATTTAAAATAGTTTTTTTTTAGTACATTATGTTAATAATTTAATAATCAATACATTTAATACATTTTCTCTTGTCTGCGTTATAAGGTTGAACCAACTGTCAGGATGTTATCCAATCAAAATCTGTTAAGACCCGGTCAGGTCTTCATGAATCCCTGGTACAGGCAAACATATGTAATCTGGTTTGGAGAGTGATGATCAAACTGACCAATCACGGTTTGATTTTGTGTGGGCGGGACAAAAACCTCCAGCTCTCGGCCTTCATGAAGTCCTGACATCACCTTCATCTGAGCATGGCGGTAGGAGCTAGCGCGAAAGATGTTCCAAGTCAAAGGATAAACTAATTAAGACGCTGAAATCATCCACTTCACAAAGAAAGACCCACAGATGGATTTGGTTTTCATCTAGTAAGGTAGGCCTGTGTTAGAAACCAGCAGGATTCATGTTCTGGTCCAGGAAACGTTTGGCTTATTGGTCTTTATTGTGGAGGTTTGTAAAACGTCCAACACAAACTGACTCTTGTTAAATGTGTGAGCCGATTCCTGCGATGTTTGGACTTTTTCTAAAGCTTTTTATTTTCCCTCTGTCCGTCCTTTACTGTGTAGAGAATTTAGGAGGTGTTGTGGAACGTGTAAATGTAAATGAAGACTTTAAATTGCTGTTAAATGTGTATTTAGTAGAACTGTGCGTCATGGTTTCAGAGCGCTGTCCATGGTGGTGATGATGTCAGCAGCGTCAGCTTCACTGGATGATATTATTCTCAGATATGTTTTTCTGGGTGAACTCGTTTTATATTTACAGATTTTGGCTTTACAGAGACGTTTATTGGATCATCTCTGTAACCTAAATGATGTTCAGTTTTCTTGTGGTAGCGTTGAACAGGTGTCTTGTTGCTGGGAGTTTTCATCTGTGGGTTTTTTTGGCGCCGAGGTGAAGGCTCAGCTGTGGAGCTCACGGTTCACCACTTCAAAACACACAACCTTTGGGGTTACGGCGAACACATCAACAATATTTTGATCCATTTTCTGGGTCTTTCATTACATTTTGACCACAGGAACGAGGAGGGGGACAGTTTGAGAGAAATGTTGTTCTTGGAACTCTCCTTGTAGAAGAAAGTAAATCTGAGATGAAAATTCTCAGACGGCAAACAATCTTTTCTGAGTGGTTAGGTATGTGCAGTGTCAAATTTTGACATTTTTGTTTTAGACGTCAAATGGTATGCTCATTTTAAGCTGTAGCACATTTGTAAATACATTTAGGCACTTCAGAATGAGGGGAGGGCTCTGGATATCTGAATGACAAAGCAGGGAAATCAGAAGGATAAAATGTCTTAAGAAGACGACTTCATGGTCCAACGGTCTGCAGGCAGCTCCCATCAGTGTTGTAGTGAAGACACATTTCAACTGACTTGTTTTGGTTGATCCACTCTCTACCTTAGATTTCTATGGAAAAAGATGCAAGGATGAAATATTCTTGTAGAGCCTAGAAAAGGTCCCACGCTGTTTAAGCTCTTGGTGTTTTGAGATTTCCCAAATTCAGTTTCTGAGTAGAAGGATTTCATGTTCGAATGTGGTGTAAACATCATGAAAGCATGGATCCATCCCGCCTTGGATCAAGGCGTCAGGCTGCTGCTGATGTAATGGTACAGGGGAGGTTTTCTTGGCCCACTTTGGGCCCCTTAGTACCAACGTGGCGGTTTAACCACCACAGCCTACCTGAGTATTGTTGCTGACCATGTCCATGCCTTTATGACCACAGTGGAGCATCTTCTGATGCTACTTTGTGAACACCAACATAATTCATCTTAGAGGTCGTGACCCTAACAGTTTAAAAACCACTGCTACAGAGCAGTTTTGGGATGTGGTGGAACGGGAGATTCTCATCATGGATCTGCAGCAACTGTGTGATGCTATGGCTTCAATATGGAGCAAAATCTCTGAGGAATGTTTCCAACACCTTGTTGGATCTATGAAACTAAGAATGAAGACAGTTCTGAAGGGAAAAGTATCCAGCTCTGCAAGAGAAATTGGACCTGATTAAAGAGATGGCGGGTACATCTCTGAGCATCCTCATATGCTGGTGCCATTTTTTGTTTCAGGACATTAACCTGAACGAAAGAGGGGGTTGACCACGCCCTGGAACATCACATAAGAACACGTCACAGCGATCAGTTGACACTTCTGAGGAAGACTGCAGATGACAGTCAAAACGTCCAGTTAAATGAACAAAAGAAAACAAAACTAAGTTTGAAAACTGGAGACTTAAAGCTAGTGGAGCTCAAGAAGGGATTCAGGTACTTTGTCCCAGTTTAAACTGGGAAGTTCAAAGAGTTCAAATCTGAAGTGTCCCCAAGATAAACAGCAATTCTCACCATCAAATCTAAAAACACATCAAGGAGAGATGACTTAACATTCAACACCATAACTAATGGTTAGTGCAAGTTTGCCGCACGCATCTTTAGCTGCCATGACATCACATTTCACTGACCGCTAGCTACCAGAAGCCTGACCTAGTTTCCAAATAAGGTTGTAGCCAATCAAAATTAAGTCAACTTGGTCTTCAGATAGAGCCGCATATCATTACTGCAACCCTTTTACTGAGGAGGGAAATGGAAAAAAGTGACATCATTTTTCTTTGAAGAATTGACATATGCAGCAATATCAGCTCCATGAGTCGGAGCACTGTCCCACATCTGGATGCTGAAAGTTGTTCCCACGCTCAGCTCTGTGCCACACATTGGTCTCAGTTTGCTTCTGCAGGGTATGAGAATTGGATACACCCAGTCTCAATGAAAACAAGAACCGCACATAATGCAGAACTGTGGATTAGCAGATTAAAATACCTGCTGTGTATATCTTTACCTGCAAGCAGCTTAAACATTTTAACTCCTTCCAGAATGTTGGCACACAATGCTGGATGACTCAGAGGTAAAACCACACCACCGGTAAATATACACAACAACAAAGCAGAAGCTGTTGTCTTGTTTATTCCCTCATTTACCAGCACAACCAGCATTTGTGTTTCAAATGCAAATGAACACATGAAAGAGCGCTGAGGCCACCTGTTCGCTCTTTGCCAAAAAGCACTCAGAGGGCAGAATGAAGCACCATCCAACATTAACAATGCGTCTCCTTCAATCCATCTCCTCCCCAATCCTGCATGAGTGCTCTTTCAATCAGCCTCCGCTGGCCCCACGCAGCAGATGCGAGCGGAGGGGGGGCAACATGGCCCAACTCCAAATTAATACATTTTTCACTTGATCCGTTTGATAACATTAACGGTAAAAACTTTTCGCTCCCGTCCTACAGTCGGACTCTCTTTCTGCCGTTCCACAGGTGATAGCCGCTACGTCATGTAGCAACACCATGTGATGGCTATCAGTGGAATTGGCTTTGAGATTGCTTTCCACCGGCGAACCCCCTCGCACCTCTGATTGAGGCCCTCAAAGCAGCTCCGCATCATCCATCAATGGGATGAGAAGGCAGATGGAGGTGGGGGTTTGTCAGAGGGAGAAGCTAGGAATGGAAGATGAAAGCGAGGAGAGTCGGATGGGGGGTTGCTGATAAAGTCAGGATGAGATAAGACTGGGTAAAATAGATAGATAAACACAGAGCAAGATAAGGAGAAGGAGAAAATGAGAGCAAATGTGAGGAGAGGCAATGTGTTGGAGCGCAAATGAGGCGAAACTTACCAACTGTGAGTTAAGTCAAGAGCAGAGGGATGGAGCGTTGGATGGAAATAGAAACATCGGAGGAGAGGAAAAAGGAGAGAGGAGTGTGCGTCCACGTTTGCAGTATGTGGATGAATCTAAAAAGCCATCTTGTTTTGGGTATTACAGTCACTTTAAGCCACTGCTTTCAACAGCTAAGCTACTTTAAAAAGCTCTCTAAGGTACCGTTTAAAAAAAAAAGAGTGTGGAAGGAGGGAGGAGAGCCTGATAAAAACACTTTACCGTCATCGTCTGGACAGCTTTAACAAACAGACAAGGTTTCCGTTCAGGAGCAGATCTGCAAAGCCGACTGTGCTCTGCGTTTTATACAGGAAAGAACAGGTGTACAGCCGGACTCCTGACTGGCCCACGAAGCCAAGACAACCAACCTTCAAGGGGTAAACCCTGGCTTTCCAGGCAGCCTTTTGGCACTCCGATGTCAGCTCAGCGTACGTCAGATGCTTCCTGTCCTGAGGTGCTGCCGTGCCCTCCTCCCAGAGGACCCTTTTCTCCACCACGGACCACGAGACGATGTCTGACCAGAGCATATTGTCAAAGTCTTTCTTGGGAACACCAACTGTTTCCTGCTGTCTGCCAACATCTGCCACACCGGAGGTTTGTGTGCGTTCCTGGGCATCACAAACCCTCCTATTGTGTGCTTTGATGCTGTTGGCAATTTCTTCCGCTTTGAGCTCAACTCAGAGGGCTTTCAGATGAGGTAAAACATTATTAAAAACCAAGAAAACAAAGTCCTGCTGCCTGTATTCAAACTAGGGGTGTCATGTACACGGTTACACGTCAGAGATTAAATAATCTTTAGTTTGCAGATGGTGATGTCACTTACGAACTCAGAGCAGAAACACTGTAGTAGAGCCAAAGTAAGTTTATTGATTATGGATAAATTTAATCCCCGAGAACTGAAACGATTCAACAACAACAAAAAAAATCTCTTTTATTGGGTGCGATGATTCAAACAGAGTCCTTGCAGAAGTTTTCGAACAGCTGACCTGATTTTTCCTCCATCTATCAGATACATAATAACATCTTCATACGTGGGAGAAAGAAAGCTTTCACCAGCAGGGATGTCTTTCCATGTTTCACGGCTGGCTGGACTGACCCGAAAATACAGAAATGTTTTAGCTGAGAGAAGTAAGTCGTGTTCTGGTGATCAACTTTATGTAAACAGCGGCAAACATGAGCGGTTAGATCTTCTGCTTAACACATGCATTTATTAGAGTACGTGTGTGATCGGATTCACGCTCAGAACTTAATTTTCTGGAAAAATAAACATCAAAACTGGTTAGTAACAACTTTAGCTAGCTGTCCTAACTTGCATTGAAACTCACCCGATGCAACGTTACTGCACAGATGCAGTCGGCGTCCGGTCAGCTCTCCTGATCACGAAAAGCATCTCTGTCCGTCTTCGCTGATCCATAGAAAGAAAAATCTGCAACCCAGCTGCAGTTTATGGATCTCTGATGGCTTGAACAGAGTCGCTACAGCGCCACAAAGCAGCGCCGGTGCTCTGCTGCTGGTCACCGCCACTGCGACCCCGAGTCAACCTGAAGTGACGCGTCAGGCTGTGGCTGCTTTTATTATATATAAAAATATCAACAGAACATTGCAGCCCAGGCATCTGTTATGTATGCGGATAGTTATTATCTGAAGCTCTCAGGCAACGTTACCCCCCCTAAAATACAGTGTTGGTGAGAAATGAAAGAGGAGGAGAAAATGACGTGTATACGGTTGTTGATTTTGTTCTAAACGGTTATGATTTATTGTCCATGTACCCGTTACACATGTAGACATTGACACCACTAATTCAAACTCTTGGTGCGACTCACAAAACCGAATCAGCTCCAAATAACTGATAACACCGCGGGGGCTGAGCCCACTGTGAACAACAAAAGCCCAAGGTGGGAGCTGATGGTGCATCATAAGGAGCATTCTGGGAACACAGTTCCTATAACTCCCCATCAGGAGTTCAGTTATCATAACTACATCAGCACGGTCACATGTATCACGTAACGTCTTTTTTACCTTTTGTTGGCGCACATTCTACTGCCACACTTTGCAGCTGTATTTGGGTCATTAAATTAGTATGACAATAATTGCTTTTGGACATTTCAGAATAGTTCTGGATTTGGGACGTGTACCATTGTGATCGATTAAATATTGAATTGGTATAATGCCATTGTAATAATTCTTGTTATTACGACCTTAGTAAACAGTTGTAACAGTAGTACTACATCTTACTTCTGCATGTAAGTTCACGACACTTCGGAAGCTGCGGCATTCAGCGCCTACTCTGCTGATAATGCAAGCCTAGAAGAAGTAGTTTGCTGTTTACATTGCGCTAAGAGTGACAGAGCTGTGGACAAACCGAGACAAACAAAAGATGTGTTGGCTATTGGAAAGAAAGAAAGAAAGCAAGAAAGAAAGATCGAACTCATCTGCTGCTCCTTTAGTGTCATGAACTCGCTTGGGCGTGCATCATTGAAGTACAATTTTCTACTGTTTAGGCTATAAAAATATACTAAATGATGTTCTTTCCAGTAACTTATGGACGCTACCCACTCAGGACACTTGGATGACATTGGATGAGCAGTATGGAGGAATACTGACAAGTTTTTGTGGACTTTTATGAACATTTTTGGTTCAGTCGCCGGAAAACTCCATTAAATGACAGTCTGTGGAAAACGAAAACCTGTCTGATCTCTGGCTGCATCTGAGATATTAAAAGTGCTTCAGAGTCTTGCTCAGCATGACGGTGAGTAGAAAATGAACACACATCATTCGGTGGCTGTTCTATTCCTTTAAGGGACATCCTGTATCTATGCCTTTTTCTCTTCAATTTTTGATGTGTTACAGAAGTATCAAATCAGGATTCTGTATCAGCCGATACTCAAAATCAAATGACTCGAACTCAGGAACAAACACCTCTGATGAGGACATCTCTAGTTTGGTTCTTCTAATGTCCAAAAGCAGAATGGGAGGCAGTTTCTTTCTCTCTCGTGGAACCAGCTCCCAGTTTGGGTTCAGGAGATAAACCGGTTCAGTTCCATTAGGTTTAAAGGAATAGTTCACCCACAGAATGCTGTAACTTTATATCCACTTACCCTCATGGTGAGCAAGACTCTGGAGCACTTTTTTAATATCTCAAATGCAGCCGGCGATCAGGAAGGCTTCTTGGTTTCCCCCAACTTTCAGCCAAAAAGGTCCATAAAAGTCCACAAAAACTTGTCAATATTCCTCCATACTGCTCGTCCAATGTAATCCAAGTGTCCTGAGTGGGTAGCATCCAGAATTTACTCGAAACTACGCTATTTAGTATATTTGAGCCTAATCAAAAACCAAAAAACATTCCTCTATTACAGCTAAAGACGACTCACACAAGAATGTGAAATTAAGTGTTTTGTTTTCCAAACATATTAACAGTCTAATCTGTCATTTGAATTAATCAATTTCATGTTCATTTTAATTGGTATCATTAAAAGGGAGAAATAATCAGGTCACGTTCCAGGTTTATTCAGCTAAATTGGACAGTATTAGCGTTGGATGAAATTGGAATGTATTAGTTTGAGTCTAAAGGGCATGAATCATTCTGTATTTTTCATCAGCAGGAATTAACCCCCGCAGGTCAGTGGATAGAATAACGCAATTCAGGTTCAAGGTTCCTCCATATTGGCTTCATTCTTTAGACATCTTGGTTGTGGGCATTCCTTACGGTATAAAACCAGAAGCTAGCAGGGCTGAGAACTGCAGTCAAAGTCAGCAGAGAAGAATGGAAAAGATGAAATGACTCACTCAACATGATGAAAACCTGCGAGATCGTCTAATTTAATCATTCAGTTCATGGGTGAAAAAGGTTTGACATCTAACAGCAAGTATGACGACGCTCAGTGATGTCCATCATGTGTAGGAGGGAAACAACTTCAGTGACACTCCAAGGACACAGAATGTCCTTCACTGAAGATTTCATTTGTAAATAAAACATAAAACAGAGTTGATGCAGGTTTTTTGCCCTTTTCTGTCCTCAGTTTGTGCTGAAAAGTTTTGAAGGATATATAGTTTTTTCCCTCATGTTTGTCACCGTTACATGCTCCAACTCAGCCATGATGGGGGGGCTTTCCTTTCAAATGCACTGGAATAGCATGAAGGCGGCAGGCAGAGCCATAAGCCGGGACAATTACCATATTCATAGTTTCCCACATGTTTAATGAGAAAAAGGTGCAGACTTACATCCATCTGTTTTACAGTAAGACTGGTTTATTTTCTGGAGATAAAACAGCATTTAAAGATGTTTTTAAGTATAAAATCATAAAAAACGGGGGATTTCTGCACCTTTGATTAAAATCATTCTTTCATGTTTCTCCTTTTGCAAGCCAACAGTCGTCGTCCCTCAAAGCAAAAGCCGCATTATTTGTAAATGATGAGTTCAATCAAGTGGCAGTTAAGCCTGAAAAACTGGTATTTGCTCTCATTGGAAGATACAGAACAAGAGCAGGAGTGTTGCCTTTCACAGAATCCATCTTTGCTCCGTGTGCCCGCGGCTGCCGGTTGTCACTGTCACAGGCTGATAGATTTCTTATTAACTCCATCTTCATCTGGGATGGATGGCGTGGGCCTGGGAGGCCAATGGCAGCGCGCCGTCAAGGTCCTCACTCTGGCAGTGACTGACGTGTGAGTATACAAGCCTGTGGGCTCAGTGGGCTGGATATGAGATGCAGCGAGGGGGGGTGGACGGCACACACAGCCACGCTGGATCAGCACACATATACAAGGCTGTTTTGACTCATAGTGGAGTGAGAACGGCAGGGGCGCTCGCAGAGATTTTTTTTAGGGGTGGCAGAGAAAATAGCAGGGTGGCCGAGGGTTATAAAAGGCAAACTGGTTTCTCTCAATGTGGACCTTATTTCTAGGAATTTAGACGTGCATTTACCCACAAGTTACATTTCTGCATCACACTGACTCCTTTGGACACGATGTATATCAGTCATCCATATAATGGCAGTAAAGGGGGCAGAATGAATGAGCCTCTATATGAGGCATTATCTGCAGCAAACTTCCTTCATTTCAACAATACACTGCAAAAACTCAAAGCTTACCAAGTATATTTTTACAATTTCTGATCAAAATATCTCATCACACTCAAAAGAAGACAAAATCACTTAAAGAAAAACATTTCTGTGAGGTATAGGAACTTGTTTTAAGACAAATGAATCTTATTTCAAGAAATCTCATAAGAAAATTTAATTTGTTCCATTGGCAGAATTTTTTTTGCGTATAACAAAAAAAACAAACAAAAAAATCTTTTTTTGACTTATTCCAAGATTTTTTTTGCTTGTAATAAGCAGTCCAGTGTGTGTGTGTGTTGCAAATCATTTGCGTCACAAACCAATGACCTCACAAAACTTCACGATGATGACCTCACTCACACTGCAAAGCGGAGCTGAAGACGCCTCTTCAGTTGCCCTGAAATTGTAATGTGAGCAAACTAACTGTGTGGTTTCTCTAACACCAGGTTGGACCTGGAAAAGCGCTTGGTAAGTGTGTATGAATGAATGTGTGTTTTTCCTTGTGTGTATTTGTGAGATTTCCTCAGTCTTATGCAGCTTTTTGCCTCTTTGGATCTTTTTTTTTTTTAAATCAACAGGAGCTTGATTTAAATAAATAAGCTTTGCTTTGGAGCGTGAGAGCTAAATAAAATATTGGGTAAACACTCCTGAATATGGAAAATGAATTGAATTCGTCACATTTAATTGCAGTTTTATGTTCCAGGCCAATCTGGGCGAAGAGCAGCACAATGTTCTCATTTCCCTCCACTTTTCACCTTCAAATATCCACAAGACATTTATTGCCCATAGTGGGGAAAGTACCTCACGCACACACAGCGTGCTGTCATGAATAAATTACGACAGATGTCAAGTTGGTGCAATTATCTCCTGATTATTCAGTAATTAGTCGGGGCTAATAAGATGTGGTTATTGTTCTTATGCTTCTTTGTGTCAGAGATTCATCAAAGACGGAAGGAGGTTCGGTCAGTGTTGGAGGACGCAGTCGTGCGCTCCTGCAGGGCTATCAAAACCTGCTCATAACTGCATTCAAGTTCTTCATCTGGGTGATTACTTAGAATCAAACTTCCAATTTGATAATATATAATCATCAGCGTGTTTAAGTCTAACATACGGGAAAATACAATCAAAGACGTGAAAAAAATGGTGAAAACGCTTCTTTCAATGATCTGAAACAATATTTTTTTGTTTTGCAGCGAAAATACCGACAAGAATACCAAATCTGTGCTTTTAGATGCGAAATGTATTCAAATAAAAGAAATATTTGTGATCATTTGTGTCTGTTTTAAAGTTACAGGAGTATAGTGCAAGTTTTAGCTTTTTTCCATGAAGGGTTATCCATCTATCCAAATTCACAGGCTGAGACCACGATAACTTTCTGAAATTACCAAACCAACTAGACCTCAGTAACCATGGCGACAATGGCCGGGCACACCTGGATTAATCAGTTTGTCCAGTAATGACAGACAGGACACAAAGGAGCTGGCTGACAAAGGAGTTGTGCATAGAGCCCTTGGGCAGGTTTGGCATTAAAAAGCGTGTTTACACGGACAAATAATTCATCTATCGGATTTAAAGCTGACGTGTTTACATGGACAGTGGGAAAAGTGATCTGATTGGTTGTATTTACTTGATGGACAGATATGTTCGTTATTCTTTTGACCCAGACAACAAAAACAAAATTTGTGAAACTCTGAACTCGTGGGACAATAGTACTCAACCGTGCGTCCATTGTACTTAAAGCATTGATGAAATCAAGGAGTTTTACTGCAGATAATGTCTTATATAGTGGCTGCCCCGTCTCCGCCATTATACTGGTACACCAAAGGGCGACTCAGCACAATATCTTTCAAAGGAGTTTCCTTTCAAATACATGAAGGCTTCATGCCATAACAGACCTATTTTGTTATTGTATTTAAGTTGTTTTCTATGTATTTGTTCATGATTGATGAAACTTTATTCATCATAGTTACAAAAGCACGTTTGGTGTGAATACTGGAAGGTAAAATGCCACTGCAGGCAGAGTTTATCTGTTCAGGTTTTTGTTTTACCTTGAAAAGAAGTGAATAATTTAATAAAGGTGGATATATTGCAGGGGGTTTTTTTGGGGGGGGGGGGGGGCTGTGGTATTAAATTTGGTATCGAGTACCATGGAAATTTACTGGTATTGGTATCGACTACTGAATTTCTGGTATCGTGACAACACTACAGGACCGAACAACAAAACTAAAACCAGCACGGCATCAAAAACCAAAGAGAACATGAAAAACTAAACAGAAAACATTAAAGAACAAAGTGAAACATCATCATCATCATCAAGGCTTTCTTTGATCTACATCTTTGTTTTATTTTAACCTTTGGTGAAAATCTTTTAGAGGACACCTGCAGTCGCAATTCACAATGCGCAAACATTCGCTGCACCTCAGGCTTGCTCGGATTGAATGACATCGTCCTCGACTCGAGTGCCATCAAAAGAAACAACAATGCCAAGAAGGCCTCAGTAAAGGTCTCGGTAAAGGTCTCAAATAAACAGAGAGCGACAGAAAGACATCAGGAGCTCACTGACATTTTAAGCTTTAGGCTTTCGCTGGGAGGGGACGATGAAGTCTAATTTTCTACCTCAAAAAGCTTCACATCTTTTAATGGGCAACATTTTCTGTAAGCAGAGCAAGGCGTTTCATAAAGACCACACAGGGTGCACTCACGTTTTCATCCAGCTCTTTCTCATTTATAGCATTTGACTCGGTCAGCGTCTGGTGTAGAAAATTCAAGCTAACATACAACCTCCGGGCCCAACATCAGAAAGGCCGACTGCACCGTCAAAAGTCACATCTTCAGTTTGGGGATTTTCCCTGAAGAGAAAAGAAAGATTTCCACAGACCTGGTTTGTAAAAGCAGGTTTGTCCCGTCGGCCTGCGTGGATACAAGACTTCCCTCTGCCCCCACGTTGACTTTCTGATAACTGTGGCATGTTTACGATGGGCCATGTGTTTCCTGAACGTGTCAGTGCTTTCTAAGCATTCTGACCAAAGACGTTTAGCAAAAATAAAGCCAACCACGTCAATGACTGTCCAAGCATGAAGTGAATCAGAGCAGATGACGGCCTTGTGCACACGTACAGTAGTCGATGTAGGTACCAGATGTGCTCAGGCTTGGTAATGATGTCACGCTACAACAACTGCACCCGGTGGGAGGGAGAGGGCGGGGATTTGATGCCTAATATTTCATAAATACCCACAGCCCGTCTGCATTTTTATATATGAAGAGTTCTTTTACAAAATGAGTTAACCACCATTTAGAAAAAACGTAGGTAACTGCTTCTGCAAAAAACTCATTTGCTTTTTGAATATTTTCACCAAATCACACTCACATGATGTGGAGGGTGTCAACTGTGTCAAATGGAAATACACTCAAAGAAATTAGCCTTTTTTGGGGGGGGGGGGGGGGGGGGGGGGGGGGGGTAATACCAGAATACCAGTGGTAACTCCTGTGTAATACTTTTATCTTCCATCCAGGCTAGACTGCACTAACAATCTTAAAATCAGCTCTGCTTCATGATGTGTTCATGAACTGTGTAACAGACCCCCCCCCCCACCAACAGTATCACTGTTTATATGGTCAATGATATAATCAATCATATTAATCATATGTCTAATCATATTAATGCTGTGAAGGCACGTTACATTTCTGATCTTCATCACAGAATAATCATCAATAAATGACTGAAACGTGGTGATTAAAATCCCCACTGATGACAAAAAAAGGTTCATTTTTGTTTCAAGTCCTGATGAAAACGTTTCATGCAGTGGAGTCGCGTTCAATATCCTTAAAGTTCACATCTCAGATAATCTGGAATAAACACCTGCAGCTGATCCATTTTAAGCTCCTACCGTGATGTGTGTTCTCCATGTGCAGGAGGAGAAACTCCGGCTGCTCCTCGCAGGAGCGACTGCTTCCTCCATCTCACTGATTAAACTAAAATGGACCTGCAGACCTCCATAAACTCGTGTTGGTTCTTACAACGGAGAAGACAGGGACAGAGAAACCAAACCTAAGACACATCTCACAGCTGCGCTGCGTTCAAAACAGCTGGGAGATAACGCGATTATCATCAGCCCAACAAGGATAAAGCTATTAAAATTACATGTGAGCTTCGTTACAAAGCCAATGATGAAATCAATTAAATCTACGATATTTTAGGGAGCAAAGAATGTTTCAGGGGCTCCAGTTTCCCTAAAACAGGCCGAACAACATCTTTGTCCCTGATAGAGTTTAAAAACACTGATATTTGTGTCTGGTCATGAAGTGGTTCATGTGATTTCTGATGCGAGCTTTGTCCGCGGGTGGGGCCTCTTGGGGGGTGAGAGGAACACACACAGAGCAGCTATGATGCTGCCATGTTCACCAGATAAACCGGGTCTGGTAGGGGAGGGGGGCACCCTGTCTATGTAATGGTTGGAAACACTGAAATACAACCAAACATGCTTTATTTCACCTTTTTGAAGTTTATTACATCGTCTCACTGGGTCTTGCTCTCGCGGGCCGGTAATTGGGGACGGCTGCCGTAGGAGATAAAATCAAATTTGCTATATTTTAAGGGGGGAACGACGCCGCCTGCAGCTCAGACAGAAATCTATTAGATTTTAAAAGTGAAAACCTTTGAAACTTCTGGCTCATATTCCGGTTTCAAGACAGATTATTCCAATTATTATCAGAAAGAACAAACTCTCTCCAACGAAATCACTGGAAAAAGGTGAGTTTGCTCCGTGTGTCCACTGTCAGGATGTGGTCTGAAAACTGCTCTTTCCACCCTTGTTTTTCCAGCTATAACTCCATGATGGACGTGGAAACAATCTGAGCGTGTCCACAGCGCTCCACATGTCTAGAAGAGTGGAGATCACTCCCTCCATCCTGCTCCCTGGATGAATAAAGGTTAATAGAAAAAGAAAAAAGTAGATAAGCGAGCTTTGGCAGAGCATTATCCATCCTATCATCATCTTATTCCAGCTCTCTGCAGGGATTTGGATAAGAACATGTGGATTTCCTCAGCCATTATTCACATTTGAGGAAACCAATAGAGGAGAAAGTGGAGAAATATTCGACCTGTTTGGGTATTCATATATTTATATCGGTCTCTATGGATTGCATTTTCATTGGTAGCGCAGCAGAAAATATCTTTGAAATGAAAAATGTTCAGATTAGCAACATTTCCTATATTCTGCTGCCGTAGCTCCAAGATTTTAAGTCAGTTTGCTCCTCATGTTCTCATCCTTCACGCCTGTTTTGTCAATATAAATTTCTTCAGATGGCTGAAAGGTGTACTCTACGTATGAGGAATGTTCCTGGCAGCCTGCTGTTATCTCTGTACAATCCACCCCCCCAAAAAAAAATAAAATAAAGGGGAGACTGGAAGTTGTCAGCTTTATCTGAAACCCCTGCTTTTTGATCTCCACCTCTCTGGGCTGTACTGAATGAAGGGAAGTCGAGCACAAACACAACAGAGAGATAGCCCACACAAAAATAACAAAAAGTCCAAAATGCAGCAAAATATCAGCCTGAAATACACAAGCTGAAAACATCTAGCTCCTCCTTCCATGCACTCCTCCATCTGGAAATAAACAAATGCTTATTAAAGGTAGAATCTGGAGTTTTTCCCTGTTTCAGTTTGTAAACACTATTCAAACTGAGAGCCCCCCCCCCCCCACCGGGCTAATGTCCGCATCGCTCTTCAGCCCCAAGCATCTCCTTTAAAGCTCGGAAGCGGGTTTTCCAGCATGCACCATCTAAAGCTCTTTTTGCTGAAAAATACTTCCTTTATTTCACTGCATCCGCCATTTTCATCGAGAATTCGAGTGAATCTGATGTTTAAATAAAAAAAAGTCTGCTCAAATTGACGAGTTTATCCCCACAGAGCGCTGTGCCCTTAGCTCTCAATCATTGGCTGGAGAAAACACGCAAATCTGTGCCCAGAAATGTCCCAAACACACCGACACAAAGGGAAAAGACTAAAAACAGTCAGGGAGGGGGAGTTGCAAACAAAACTCGCTGCCACATTAAAGTACTGTAGAGGCCAAAGATGTGGACCGAGCCGGACTTCACTCACACAAGTCTAGTGTTTATTTTCAGGGGGAAAACTCAGGATTCTACCTTTAAGGAATTATGTTTTTTATTATGCCAAATTAAAATCAGCACAAAAACTAAGTCACTCCTGTTTATGTTCCAAATATGCAGAAAAAAGTGACATCTAGAAGAAAGAGAAAACTGTTTGCAGTTTATTCTGTCTGAAACACTTCGATCCAGCTTTGAACTTTCAACAGGAACAATTAAAAAACCTGTATCTAACCACTCGACTGAAACATCTACTTCTTACAACATATCTACCTTTAACATCTATTTAGATGTGACGTTCATGAACGAATCGGTTCTTTTGAACGGCTCGGTTAAATGAACAATGAGAATCGAGTAGTCGTGAGCCGTGAGCCTCTCATATTTATAACCAAATTGTCCACGCTGCGTTCATGGTCCACATGTGTGCCATTACTGGAGATTTCCAACACATGAACACATCTA
The DNA here is from genome assembly GCA_023101725.1 of Atherinomorus stipes. Taxonomy (NCBI): domain Eukaryota; kingdom Metazoa; phylum Chordata; class Actinopteri; order Atheriniformes; family Atherinidae; genus Atherinomorus; species Atherinomorus stipes. The sequence continues at coordinate 199,798 of JALJCO010012508.1, forward strand.
TGCGCAAATACAGAGTTCTTCCCAAAATATCTACAAAAATCTGCACTGATGTAGCTCAGGTTTATTCTACTTTTATCAATATTTTTCCTCCTAAAAATCCTTTATTGCAGATTTGGTACATGTATAGTTTCAGACTAACCTTTATTCTTTTTGCATTGTTCTGCATTACTAAAATGATCTTACGTGGAAAAATGTTTGGAGTATTTTGTAAGCAGTTCAGTTTTTGTTGTACCACAAAGTTTTCTGGGAAGGGAAAATCTAAAATAGTGATCTAAGTGTCAAAGCCCCGGGATAAGGAGCCAGCTTATAAAACGCTTACAATGAAAACATAAGCAAAATTAAATATAACCAGTAATTCAGAATAATTCATGTCAACAGAGTATAATAATCGATTGATAAAAATCAGTTACTATTGATTGACCTCTAAAATAAAAATAACTTCATTTTGTAATTGCAGACATTTTTTTATTAGGTTGAGACATGTTAATCCATAAAACAAACTAAAGACCAACAGGAAGGAAACGATTACTGAAATGTTTCTTGATTTACACCATTTCTGTCCATTCAGACTAGATTATTTTGTGTTTTAGCCAAATTAAAGTCAATAATAAAACCTTTTTTTTGACAGAAAATGCTATGAGACTTTTTCTGTCCTTGCAAACAAAAAGCAAAAAGTTTTTGACAACTTTGTATTATCTTTCTTACTGCTTATCAGTCAAAATGGAGAAAAACAGTAAAATTCTGTTTTCTTTCTCAGTTTTTATAATAAAATGTGTTGCGGTAGAGATGCAGGGAATTAGGGCAGAGCTTTTTCTGGAAGGATTGCTGGTTTCTCTGACCGACAGACAGCTGCTTGCATTTATTCAGAGATGTTCTTCACATGAAAGACGAAGAGCAGACGACATTCAGACACTTGCACAGCAGGAGGACTTTCACATGAAGCAGGTTTTATCTGGGATTTCTATTTTCTGAACCTGAACTCTCATTTCTGTCATTGACTGGGACGGCTGGGAGGGACGACCTGCTGAGCGGGACACCGTTCTTTCTGCTGGGCTGGACGTAATAGCAGGCTGACCAGTCGATGCCAACATCGATCCTAACAGTCAACGTTTATCTGCATCACTGACAGGACGCCGTCAGATGAGACACATCTTTTTCTTTCTGCTGTCTCAACCACAAAACAGCTCCTCAGATGTTCACCGTCACCCCCGCTGCAACTTTTAAAGCTTGTAAAATTAAAAAGTAAGTAGTATGAGTCCTTGTTTTTCTGGAAAAGACCGCCTGATGCTGCAGAAAACAAGAATGACAGGATTTCTGAGGCTGCAGAAGCAAAATGACTTGCATCCAAAACTACGAGCTGAAGGAGACCAAAGAACGGGAAGAGTTCCCATGAGGCATGAGCGAGCCTCGGCATCCATGTGCTTCAGTGAAGTCCACATGGATGCCGACTTCACCGAAGCTCATTGCCCATAATTTATTGCTGCGTGTGACGTTTTCCAATCAAATTCACTTTATTTATAAAGCACATTTAAGTCAGAACATGTTTTCAAAGTTCTGCACATACAAAAATACAAAAAAAAAATACAAATACAAAATACAAATACAAATACAAAAATACAAAATACCCAGCAATAGAAATGAAATATAAATAAGAAGAATAATTGTTGCTTTGTATAGCTCCACCAGCTCTCATCAGAACAGTAAAATACATAGAAAAATACATATATGTGTATATATATACATAGATATATATATATACACACACACATTTAAATAGAATACATAAAATACACTAAAAATACAATAAAATAAAAAACGAAAAAAAAAATCAGCTAAAACAAAAAATAAATGACATAAAATTAAATTAAATAAAAGACACAAAGGACCACACAACTTGCCGTGTTGAAAGCCAGGCTCTCTACAGTGGGGGCAGTTTGAACATGGAGCGGCAGAGCGTTCGTGTCTGCCCCCCCCCCCCCCTGGGTTTAAGTCTCGTCTTTGGGACCACTAGCTGGGACTGGGCCCCCAGACCTCAGAGCCGGAGTAAACATTTGGAGGCAATCTTGAAAGCATTGGCAGGCGGAGACGCTAAAATAGGGGTGATATGTTCACGTTTGCTGGCCCCGGTTATAAGTCGTGCCATAAAGGCGGAACAGGGCCATGTTTGTTTGGTGATCAGCTCCTGCTTGTGGTGACAAAAATAATGTCATTTCAGATGTAAATATTAAAATATTTCATGCTGCTGTAGGTGAAATAATTACTGAAGTTTGTTCTGTTACTTCAAAATATGCTTTGAATATTAAAATTCAAATGAAATGAAAGTTATCAGTTTACTGATAAAAGTAGCTATATTTATTTTTTATTTAAACTTTATTGACACAGGTGAGTCCCATTGAGATGCAGCGTCTTTAACAAGGGAGACCTGTTTACCTGACAGACTTGTTTTTATGGACATGTGGACATTTTTGGACATTCTATGCAACAATAACAGTCACAGAGCAAAAGGTTTAATCATCATTTTACACTTAGTTTAGAATGGAACAGTTATTAAAACTGTACTGTTGAAATTATACACACCTACATAAATTAGCTCAGTAATTCATTTATTTATGAATTAAACACGTGTGGATTTCATAACATATGTTACAAGAACAGATGAATTAAACTTTATTCAGTTTATGTCTGAAAATGACGTCTCTTCACCAGGAACAGAGATGAAGCTGAGTTTGGAAACAATGACATGAAATGATGAAGGAACCATCACTGTCCCGATTCTGCCTTTTTCCCGCACTAACCTGCACATCCAACCCTTAATGTGCACTTCTGCCAAGTGTGCACTTCATACAGGACTGTAGGGTTTAGGGTGGGTATAGGGACATTTAGGGACCGTAGGGTTTAGGGTGGGTATTGGGGGACAAGATTCGAGATTGTCCATTGCTTCACAGTCAGACAGACGCGACAGAGCTAAGAGAGTAACTAAAAATGCAGCTGCATGCTATTTTTGGCCAGATTTTCTTGTCATCCTCCTCCTCTGTTGCACGAGGCAGAGGGATTGTAACTCTGTCCTATCTGAGCGCTGACAGCTGATGTTCCCACATAGTTTACCTAAAAGCTCCTATAAAATGTCTGACATGTAAATAAAACAACTTTGTTTAATCTGGAAGTTGGGGGCTATGAATAAGGTGGATATGCTTTATATAAAACATTATATGATGGATGAAAGTTGTTTTTTTTACTTGGAATCTAACAACCTTCAAAGTTTCTGTCATTTGAAAATGTTTTTGTAAAGACGGCCTGATTGAATTATAAAGATGATGCTTTTTAAGTTTCACCACAGAGGCGCGGACTTCGTAAAGTTTCCTTCCAGTTCTAGAAACGCCTCAGAAAGCTGCTGAGAAATAGTTTAGGTTAATGAGGAACAGATGTGAAGAACCTTGCTCAAGGGTATGTCAGCAGAAGTAATTATGTTAGTTTCAGTCTGTGGGGCTCAAACTAATAAGCCTCACATCACACTCATTTTATCTCCAGCAAAAGCAACGTAATGACTCATTAGCGGAGTATCAGGGGTTTTATGTGTGTGTTTGGTAGGTAATCAAACTCCAGAATGGCTTCGTGGAAAAAGAAAGACAACAAAGACGGGAGACGATGCGTTTGTCTGCAGTGAAGATGTCGGAGGTTTATGTCTTTCCTCCCAGCTGTCAGACTCGGAGACGTCCTCAATGCAGCGGACAGCGTGATGGATGAATCGTCGCTGGAGTTTAAATTGAGTTTAAAACTCTCCACAAAGTTTGATGTCCTTATAGACCTTGACTCATCTTCAGCTTGCTCCAGTTTTGTTTTAAAAATGTCTCATCGGCTGTTCGACTCGGACCAGGAGGTCCACCGAGCATGGTGGCTCACGTGAGGACAGAATCACAGGGTATCTGCAGGTTTCAGCAAGTCAAATTTAAGACTTTTTAAGACCTTTTTAATGCCATGTTGAATGAAATTTAAGACTGAAAAAATTATGAAAAAAGAATCTCATAAATAAAAGTGATGGTTGGGAATCCCACAATCTTTTGTGAGAAAAGTCGCTATAGGATTATCACGCTTACCGGAAGTTCCCGGTTTTGGACACTTCCTCTTCCGGGCCATGTTAACGACAGCCGTTCCTGCTCTGTTATACTGTTTAAATCGGATAAACTCCAAACATACTTAAGTTTTCATTCCAGACCGAAGTGATACTAAGGAAGAAGTGGATCAAAGCGATCGATTCGCCGCGGTGAAGGGCTGAACTTTATAATACACCGTTTGTTTTCCCCGGTGGGGCACAACACCGGCACTTCACAGCATGCTAGCATTAGCCAGCTAGCGTTACTGACGTGTTTAACATTGTGCCTTAAAAAACACAAACATCTGAAAATGGGTCTGTACCCCCGTTTCAGTGGAACAACTGGGGACTGCCAAGAAAGGAGACGTTTCAGAGCAGTGTGTTTTCACCGCAAAAGTTAGGCACGTCATCAAGCTGGCTAATGTAACTGTAACAGTAGTCCGCCAGCTACTACTCTGTTTAACTTTGTTAATCGGATAAACGCCAATGCCAAGTTTTCATTCCAGACTGAAGTGATACTGAGGAAGAAGTGGATCAAAACGACTGATGTGAGGTGAAGGACCGAACTTTATAATAAAACGACACGTTTGTTTGGGGCCGGCAGTCTGCACAGTCGTATTGGAGGCTAGCATTAGCCAGCTCGATGACGTGCCTAACTTTGTGCGGCTGAAAACACACAAGCATCTGAAAGCGTCTCCTTGTTTTTGGCAGTCCCCAGTTGTTCCACTGGAAACGGGGGGATACAGACCCGATTTTCAGATGTTTGTGTGTTTTCACGAAGAAAAACTTGGTAACGTCAGTAACGCGAGCTTGCCAACACTGAGCTTGTTAACGCTAGCTGTAGTGTATCTGCATCATTGAAGTGCCGACTACAGACATACGTGCAACCTTGTTTTATTTTAAATTTCGGTCCTTCACTCCGACAAATCGCTTTCATCCACTTCTTCCTTAGTGTCTTTTCAGTCGGGAATCCATGAAAACTCGGTCGGCTGGCGTTGTTTATTAGATGGGTACACAATGGAACAGGGCAGCATGACATTGAGCCATTCCTGGCCCGGAAGAGGAAGCTTCAGATGTTTCAACTTCCGGAAACCGGAGGAGACAGCGGAAGCGTGATAATCCCTATTGGCTGCCTAAAAAAATCGGTCGGGCACATACAGTTCTGTATGATTGCAATGGACAGCGGAGGAGCAGAGTATAATAATGTCGTAGGAGAAGCAAAAAGGGGGAAAAAAAAGACACCCTGTAACAAAACTCGTCAATGTTTTCTTACCTAGTTTGATTTTCATTTAAAGGTGTCATAACCTCGTGTTTTACATACACAATCCTTCTTAAATTATCTTCAAATTAATTTCTAATTATAGTTAGGTTGGAGGAAAATTTAATGAGCTCATTTTAACCTCTTTTTATTCCCAACTTTTGTTTGTCGCGATTGTACGCACGAGAGTTAGAGCTGTCTGTAAGCGCGTTCACGAGGCAAACATCAAAGCCAAAACAAAGTTTTATCAGGACAGAGCAGGTGAAGGAAATGATGTGCCGACAGAGAAAAACGTGATAAAAACGTAACGGTGCGGTTGATGGAGAGGATCCGGAGTAAAAGGGCTGGACTCTGATGAATATAAGGAGCGGACGTCTGACGTGAAGTTAACCAAACGGTGTTAGCTTTTGTAGCTACATTAGCAGCTTGTCTGTTCATTTACCACCGTTTACTGGTCTCTGACACAAAAGATAATAAGTTACACAGCAGCAACACTTACCGACTGCACATCCTCACTGATAAATATAATCCTCTGCTCCGTGGTAAAGCTGCCCCTCCTGTTAGAGCACTGAAAACTGCTGAATTTCTGCCGAAGCAACTCAGCACGGCAATCTTTTCCCCCACCTCGTCGTCCTCCTGCTCTCTGACAAAGCTGGTCATAACGCTACTCCGCGGCAGGTAATCAGCTGATTTCAGGTGGTGCTAAAGAGGCTAGCTTAGCAGCTAGCAGCCTCTGTAGTTCACGTCTCTCGGAGAAATAAACCCAAATGGCGTGCTGTGGAGAGCGCGCTCTTGTGGCCGATTCTGGTGAGAAGAGAGAGCGTGCACTCAAACATGAAGCCACTTTCACTCTCCGGAGTTTTAACTGAGGTCCTGTTCCAATACACGTTTTAACGTGAAAAAGTGGGATTTCCGGGTGATGACTCCTTTAAGTGTTTAATTATTTTCTCTTTGTGTCCCTTTCTTTCTTTCTTTCTTTCTTTTGTTTTAATTTTCTCTTTATTTTGTTCACAATGAGCATTAATATCTGACAGAAGCCAGCGTGGGGTCAACCAGTGGCAGCTTTGAGTGTTTCATTTTCAGGCTGGTTGGTTAGATTTTGACCAACACGCGCTGTTTGCTTTGTTTTTCCTCCGAAACAAACAATCTACCCCACTTCCTTCTACTGCCTCTTCTGCTTTATTGCGGTCGGTGGCAAACGCCACTTCCATTCGGTCCGCTGGATAGTCCGATAGCCTGTTTGCAAGTGAACCAACACCCCCAGCTTTCAAGTGGACCAGAGTCCGCTTCATTGGTGCGCATCAGGATGCGATTGATGTTCACACTGCACCAAACGAAGTGGACTATCCGTGGAATCGGACCACAGTCTGTTTTAAGCGTACTGTGTGAACGCACCCTTTGGTGCACACCCTAAACGGGCCTTACAGATCCCAGTTTACACCAGTTCTTAGCTAAGTTGTCTTATGTGTCGACACAACACCAGTTCATCTCCTTTTCAGGGGTAAAAGACATTCCTCAGAAAATGGTTGTGCACAGGGACTGGACAGACGATGAGTGAAGAAGCAGCCAACTCTGAAAGGCCGTCTGGAGAAGCATCAGATCACACCACAGTCTGGCTGCTTGGAAGCAAAATATCAAGAAATGACAGACGAATGCACAAAACCGTGAATATGTTTTTCATTTTGATCCTCACACGGCTGCAGTCTGGACTGTTCACTGTGGTTTTCATTCCCTTGTAGTTTCCAGCAGGTGGGTGTCTTGATGCATGTTTCAGGATTAGAGAACACTTCTTTCATGACGACATCATGAACCACGGTGACATTGTGTTTCTACACAGAACAGATTTCCTGTTCACCCAAAAAGGAACATGGAAGATGCTTTCATGAGCTGCTGCAGGACAGTTTGTAATCAGCTTCCACGCTGCGACGTCCATGTCTCATCATGTACATTTTCATATTGGGATGCTCTGCCTTAGGCTTTGCAATTTCAGCGTGCAGATACGAGCTTTCTCCACCTGCACATCCAGGTCACCTTATAGGAACGTTGCTATTAATGACATGCAGCAATATGTGTCATTCAGTTTCTTGTTATTTCTGTAGATGAGTTGGCCCGACGTCTCCAGCTGGAAACAAACAAGCACCAACAGACCTGGCTCTGTTCGGGTCTGCATACGCTGCAAGCACAATAAACATGGTTTAGGTTGTGTGCACTAACTTATCCGGCCCCGAGATGTCAACGAGAAACGTGGCAACATCAAAGCAGATTATACTGGAGTGGTTTTTAATTTGTTCTAAGAGAAGTAAATAAATTTAACTTAATTTTCATGAAGAAAATGATGTGGAAGGTTAATCAACAACTATATTTAATAGATTTGTGACGGACAGTCTGTCCATCCGCTGAGGCAATTATGCTCCAAGTTTCCGTATATTTGTAACAAATCTTTGGACTTAAAGGGGAAGTTCATTTTTTTTCAAGGTGGACCTTTTTTCTAGCATGAAATCCGATCATTTACTCACCCAGACAGTTTTGGTGTAACTTGAATTCCTTCAGGAGATATTTAGATCCAGTCCAGATCAGCGTATGTCCAATATCATGTAATACTACATTTACACTGTCAGGTCTTGATGCCCAGATTGGATTTGCTGCCTAAATCTGATTCTTTAATGTGTGGTTACACATATTTTATAGTGTGACCTAGGGATGTAGCGATATGGAAATTTAATATCATGATTATTGTGACCAAAATGATCACGGCTATCTTTATCGCAGTAATATAGAAATACCTCCCAGCATCTTTAAAAATATCCAAAATGGGTCTAAATGTCCACTCTGTCCTTTCGAAAGGGGGAAAATCTCAAGAGAACTGTCCATGTGGGCGCCTTTGTTGCCTTCCACCGTGTTTTCATAAATTAAACGTTGGAAACTGCGACTGCTGCTGCTTTTTCAGCCAATGAGCAGCATCACTGGGAGTTTTTCAAAGTGCAGTAATCAGTCACGGTTTTAACGATAATTAAAATTTGAAACGGTTTTACTAATCGTTTGGAATTATATCACGGTTAACCATTTTTCTGGCATTCGTTACATCACTAGTGTGACCCATATCGGATTTCTTGCAATAACATTCGCCTATCATTTAAAACACCGCACATGCGTACCTGTAGTGTTTATAAAACTGTGGGCTACCCGCATAAAGTGCTACTGTTGAAAATGGAAATGGAAGATCTTGATATACTGTAGGTTTGATGCTAGTATTTGGTTATATGAGGAGCTAAACAAACGTTGCCAGGATTGGTTACATTCTGTCAGTTCAACATCCCATCATTTAGAAAAACCACCATTCCGAAATCCCGCTATTGTGACACACAAACATCCCACCGTTCCAATAAGGCTTTCCATCCAAGGAAACGTGTTAGAGTCACTGACTCGCCGCTGTCCGGTGCTGAACTGCAGCGATGATGAAGAAATCTGCAAATTAATAAATATTTGCTGCCTTAAAGCAACCCTTACCGATGTTGCATTCTTACACTATTTTTCTAACAGGGTAAAATGCTATGAATGAGGTAATGGAACTCTAAAATACAAGACAGACCCACCATTAATCAAAATAAAATATTATTCCAATCTCTAAATATTCAATGAAAACTCCAACCAATCCTTGAAGTGGGGTGCACCTCTAGGATTGTCCAACGGACCTGCCTGTCAGACCTTTGATTCTGCATTGGGAGGTGGAGGGAATGAAGGGGTGTGTCTTAGGAGTGAGGCGGGACTGTTTATATTCAAATAATCTTGCTGTGCTTTCTGAAATGCAAGATCGGTAAAGGTTGCTTTAACACAAAAATGCCAAAGAATGAAATCCAGTTTTCCCTTCAAACCCTCCACATGTGAAACTGCAGTGCGCTTGCATACAAACAGACCAGAGGATACCAGACGGACACAATGACAGCAAATATATTACTGATCTGAAATTTAACACATTTTCTTTTAAAAAGCTACAAGATTTAGACGTATTAACAGAACTGTGGGCTTCAATCATTTATTGGTTTTCAGATTATGCAGAGAGCGAGCTGGTGATTTCTTTAACTGTGCGTTCTGATTAATTTCCAAAATAAAGTTTCAGCTTCTGAAATCAGATTTTTAAACAGTTCTGATGGAGCTCGTTAATCCGGCTGATGCGGCTTTATTCTGACCCGCAGCGTCTGGATATAAGAGTTTTGTGCAGCATGTGTAAATGCGCGTAAATTCGTGTAAATGCGCGTAGATGTGCGTAAATGCGCTCCCCTGTACAACATGAAGGAGGCTGGACATCATCCACATGTTTTGTCTGGTATCAGTCAGTGACTTCAGGAGTCACCTGCAGCGCTGTCATTGATCTCTGTAGTTATTAATGCTGCATATGATGCGAGCGTGCACGGAGACGCACGGCTCTGTGGAGACTCCGCTCCAGCTGCTGCTGGGATGGTGACTGATGTTGTATTTCTACAGTCAGTGATTCCTGAGATTCAGACGTGAATCTAACATGTTTCAGACCAGACGAGTTACATTAATACGTGGAGGCAGATTATATTTCCCATTTCAGGAGATTTTAGTAACAATTATTAAGTTGGTTTGTGAGGTTGTGGAGTCCATCTGCTGTAAAAGCACGTAAAAATCTGAACGCCCGGGGAGGGGATAGGATTTTAAGGAATTGACAGAATGGTGGGATGTTTTTTTATTTTTTTTCAAATACCGTCATTGCCTCCCGTCAGGATTTGTAGGCAGAGAACACGGCTTTTTTTCTAAAGATCCCTTTTTATTTTGTCTTGAATTTCCTCATCTCCTCTGAGACTGAGAGGGCACGTCACCTCTTCAAATGACCACTGTCTCTCACTTTCCTCCTCATCTCTTTCTCTGTCGGGCCTCTATTCTCACATTTAACCACTGCTCACATCTTAACAGTGCGCCTAGATTAAGCTAAACCGTCGCAGATTTAATTACGCGTGGAACGCAGTGTGTAAGAAGATCCGATCTGCTTGTTTACACTGCGGTCGCATTGTCACATATCCGATTGATATTCGATTTATTTCCACATATGATGAGGCCTGTTTCCATGCTGCTTCTTCCTGTTTACATTGTCATAAAGCAGATCTGATCTGAGTCAAATAAGAGCAAAAATTTGAATTGGGTCACATTTAACTGACAGTGTAAATGAGGCCTAAGTGATGCAGGCGACCT